>CABHPP010137162.1:23907-47754 GCA_902168425.1 Peromyscus attwateri | reverse complement strand
CACGTTTTAGAGATTCTGAAAACTTTGGGTAGTGGAGACTGGTTGGACAAAATAAATCCCTGGAGATGTGCCTCTGAAGGTTATACCTGCTCCAGGGTTCATTCATCCCTCTCTGCTTCCATACCACTACGAAATAAAAGCTTTCTATGCCACATGCAGACACCATAGTCATGATATCCAAGTACCTGGGGCCTAATGACTACGGACTGATCCCTCTAAAACTGTGAGCCAAAGGAAATCTTTCCTTTTTTAAGTTGTTCTCTCTGTCATTGGATCGCCTGCAAATGAGAATAATAAATCAATTAATAGTATAGAGCTAGGTTTAATCTTTTTGAAGTGAGTTCTAATGTACTTATCATGCTAACCTGGGCATATAAAGACCATAGTCTTACTAACATGAAAGAAATCCCATAGAAGACTTACAATCACAGTTAGCAGTCTTTTATACTGATATTTGTGATTCAAGTTTCTATGGTGATCTCATCCCTGGGATTAGAGATGAGTATTTATTTTTATGTGCTGAAAATGTCACCAATCCTTGGTAACATTTACTTATAAAGAGTATACTGGTATCCATGCTACTCCTAGTACAATTTTTCTTCAATTTCTGTCCTGGAAACCAGAAAAATTTACATCTTTACTGTTACAAATATTTTGTAGACTGCCATTCAATTTCTAAAATATAGTATTTCCGCAGCCATATATGTGTACTCATATGATTTTTTTTAATTTTATAATTAATTTAATTTTACTTATCAGCCACGGATTCCCCTGTCCTCCCACCTCCCGCTCCCCCTCCCCCAATCCACCTCCCATTCCCACCTCCTCCAAGGCAAGGACTCCCCTGGGGATTCAGCTCAGCCTGGTAGATTCAGTTGAGCAGGTCCAGTCTCCTCCTCCCTTCACCTAGGCTGAGCAAAGTGTCCCAGTATAGGCCCTAGGTTCCAAAAAGCCAGCTCATGCACTAAGGAGAGGTCCCGGTCCTACTGCCTGGGGGCCTCCTAAATAGTTCAGTCTAATCGACTGTCTCACTTATCCAGAGGGCCTGTTCCAGTTCCATGGGGCCTCCTCAGCTATTGGTTCATGTGTTTCCACTAGTTTAGCTATTTGTCCCTGTGCTTTTTCCAGTCACGATCTCAATATCTCTTGCTCATATAATCCCTCCTTTCTCTTGCCGATTGAACTTGGAAACAATCTAGATGCCCTTCAACTGAAGAATGGATAAAGAAAATGTGGTACATACACACAATGGAGTACTACTCAGCAGAGAAAAATAATGACATCATGAGGTTTGCAGGCAAATGTATGGATCTAGAAAAAAATCATCCTAAGTGAGGTAACTCAGACTCAGAAAGACAAACATGGTATGTACTCACTCATAGGTGGATACTAGATGTAAAGCAAAGGATGACTAGACTGCTATTCACAACTCCAGGGAGGCTACCTAGTAAAGAGGACCCTAAGAAAGACACAGGGATCACCTAACAACAGAGAAATGGATGAGATCTACATGAACAACCTGGATATGAAGGGGGGGGGTGTAGTGAAGGGCAAGGGTCGGGGAAAAGAGAGCTTAGGGGAGCGGGAGATTTCAGCTGGATCAAGAACAGAGAGGGAGAACAAGGAAAAAGAGACCATGATAAATGAAGACTACATGGGAATAGGAAGAAGGAAAGTGCTAGAGAGGCCCACAGAAATCCACAAAGATACCTCCACAATAGAGTACTGGCAATGGTTGAGAGAAAGCCCGAACTGACCTACTCTGGTTATAGGATGGCCAAATACCCTAACTGTCCTGATAGAACTCTCATCCAATGACTGATGGAAGCAGATGCAGAGATCTACGGCCAGGCCCCAGGTGGAGCTCCAGAAGTCATATGAAGTTTGTTTAGGAAAATTTCTCTAAAAATAGTAACTCCATTCATAATGTCACAGAATTTATTCTTACAAGAGAGCTATTTCATTGTCTTTAGAAATAAAGGCCATTCACACTGCTTATTTATATTAATTCATAGCTATGATAGAAAAGACATAATTCCATTGTAGTTCTTAAGAATACAGAGTGAAATACAGCAACCACTTGGTATCTCTGGGGAAATAATTCCTTAGTGCTTTTACACAACTAGTGTTGGAAATCCCACAAACTTCTATGTAAAATAATATAATATTTTCATAAAATATATGCACAACATTTCTAGGCCACTAGTAATACAGAACACAATGCAAATGTTATTTAAATAGCTGCTATACTGATCTTTTAGGAGTCAATGAAAAGGAAAGTCTGTGCATGTTTAGTACAGATGTAATTTTAAAAACTATTTTGCATCTCTATTTCCTGTGGAATCCATGGATACAGTATTGGATCCTTGTATATAATGAGAAATGATATCACAGTAGTCAAAGAAACTGGAAAGTAACTGCTTAGCTAATGGTGAAAAACAGTGGTGAAAAAATACAGGTTCCTATTAACATTTAATTTTATTTTCTTTCTGTTTTGTCTTGACCTACAGTGATTGAATAGACAAGAAAGGGTTAAGATCCTTTCCAAATATACCAAAATATATTTCCTGTTCTTTTTTTTATTAATTTGTACCCTAAAATAAAAAAAATACTTTTAGAAGGATGAGTGATTATTTAGAAAAATGTATTACAAAGATAGAGGATAATGCTGGTATCTCAATATCGCTGATAGCTGGATTTTGTTCCACAGTGTCCTGTTCTTAAAGTTTCTACTACTTGCCAGTAGTGCCTAGGCTGATGTCCAACTCACTAACAGACTGACCTTTGAGGACCACTTATTTAGATGATTATCCATATGCCGTGTCAAAGGGAGGAGTGTTCATCATCTTGCTAATATCATACCAACCTATCATATGTTTATAAATGATCCCTCTGTATATTTAAATTCATAAAATGACTTCTCCATATTCTTATCCAGTTCTTTATAGGACTAGAAATAGAATTCATTTTTCAATGAAAATGTACTGTTTAAAATGTAAATAATATGCCAGTAATATAAGGATTAGAACCACTCAGATGCACTAATATTTTCAGTGACAGGTGGAACATTAGTAGAAGGAAAAATTTCAACTTTTCTATTAGACATAACTATTACTTTTACCTATTTATTTAGTACATGGTATATGTATGTATCTATGGGAATATGTTTGGGCTCACTATTGACACAGTGTATGTGTGGAGGTCAGAGGATAGCCTGTAGAAATTGGTTTTCTCCTTCCTCTATGTGGACCCTGTGAGTCAAGATCATCAGACTTGATGGTAGGCACCCAACTCACTGAAAATCCTTCAGGGAGATAATCTTTTTTTTTTTTTGGCAAGAAGACAGAGAAATTCCAGATCTCAAACTTTGTATTTATTTTTTAATAATAATACTGAGTTGTTATGTAGCCCTTGGACCTATAGGTTTATTATTTGACTTATTATTTTAATAGAGGAATAAATATTATAAAACCTAGCTATGTTACCCAAACAATTACACTCAATAGGAAAGAAATAAAGAAGTGAGATAGCCAATTCATTTAATTTTCCAAATGAGATTTACAAAGATTGAGAATAGTTCTCCTTAGTCAATTACAGTTCAGAATACAGTATCTTTTTCTTGATAAATGATTCTTTATAGCCCTCAATTAATTGTACAACTTCCTATCATCAATTTAAAGTTGAACAGCACATTTTGCTACCTTATTGATGTGTTTGAAATAAATTATTTTTGTTCAAAAGATTCGCTGAACCAAAATTATTCTTTCAAGCATGATTGACTCCATTGCCTAGGGCATATGATTATTGAGTAAGATGTCTGACATAATAATCTAATTTTAATTTAAATGATATCTATCTTGTGCTTTCTTTTGTAATTTAATTCAAATAAATTAAATATATATTTGGTGCAACTCCATTGTGCAGAACAAATGAATATAATCTGGTGTATCATTTTTAAATGCTATAGAGTGGAAAGAGCAATAAGGTTTGAATCAGAACCATAGCATTTATAGGCTGTTTCTGCTACTTAGACTGTCAGACATTGGTGATTCATTCACCTTCTAAATTTATTTCTTCAGTTTTGAAGTAGAGTGTTCTAGATGATGCTTTATGTAGCTTTTCTTTAAGGATTAAGTCACATTTGAGATAACTTCTATAGAGTTAGTTGAACAGAAATGACTGTGTGTGTGTGGTGGTGGTGGGGCATGGTACATGCACTTAAATCTCCAGATGCACTTGCTCATGCACACATGGGGAGACCAGAACAGGACATTGTTGGGTGTTTATTTTCTTTATATGGGGTATGAGTCTAGAATTCATCTATTTGGCTAAGCTGTCTGGCCAGTGACCTTTTAGGATTCACCTGTCTCAGCCTCCCAATGCTGTGCCTGGCTTTTCATGTGAGTGTTAGAGACTTGAATGCAGATGCCTGGATTTTCTGAGCAAGCACTGATGATCAATAAGATATCTCTCTAGACCCCCCAAAATGCATTTAAAATATAATGTCTGTGGATATAAAAGTTCTAAGAATAAATGACATAGGAAGAGCTTGATCTGTTCATCGTTCTAAAAGATCAAGGGCACCTCCTAGAACCATCTTTGACTGAATGCTGTGAGCCAGCCCTTGGAGAGGCACTAGAAGGCTGAGCTCTTCTAATCAGATAACATGAGGCCAGTGCTGTTACTAGATAGAAATACTTCACTGAAATGATAGCAGGGAATCAAGTTTCTCTGGATAACAAAGCAGAGAGAGAGAGAGAGAGAGAGAGAGAGAGAGAGAGAGAGAGAGAGAATGAATCAGGAAGTGATTTCCATTGTATAGGTTATGAATTCTGAGGACAGCATTAGCTTTCAGGGCCTGTCATAGCAAATGCATATGATTTCAGATGTATGATGAGCCAATTTGTGATTGTTTGAATTTAAGTGGTATAAAAATTTAATCCATTCAGTAGAAATCACGTTTCAGTTTTTGGTTTGCTTTGTTGTTTTTATTCCCCAACATAATATTTTTATCATTTGGGAATTTCACACAATGCAACCTGGTCACACTTGTTTCCCATTTCTCCCATGTTCACCCTTCCACTCTTGCCCTCACCTTCTCCACCCCCAACCCCTGCCAAAACAAACAAACAAACAAACAAAACATCAAGTCAAATTTGTGTTGCCCGTATACTCAGTAAGGCATGATCAAACTTCCAGTGACCAGCCCTTAAAGGAAATAGTCCTTCCCCACCACCAGATCAAAAACCATCAACTGTGAAAAGCTATATACTTCAGCATCTTTATTACAATTTTTAAAGACTCTCTTCAAAAGCTTCATGTCGGGACTGTTTCTTTTGCTAGAGGATGGGGGTGGGCACTGGTTTGTCACAATGACCTTCAAATCTTCAGTCAGCTGATACCACTGCAAGAGAAGCTTCCTTGCCCATAGCAGCCTGTGGCAGCATGGACCCGTCACATCAACATGGCCTCCAGGGAAGTCTTTCAAGGAAGCTTAATCCAGAAAACTCATCTTGGATATCTTGCTGTTTCTCAGAGTCAAGGTGATTGTGGGGTTGGGCAATAGCACATCTGAGGACAGAACCTGCCATGTGAGCTCCCTTTCTCTCAGCCACATGTGCTGGTCTGTTTTGCCATCTTTTTTTCCAGTTCCATGAAACCACTTACGCGCGCACACACACACACACACGTTTTTGTTATTTTTTTTATTTTTTATTTTTTCTCAGACAGGGTTTCTTTATGGAGCTTCAGAGCCTGTCCCAGAACTCATTCTGTAGACCAGGCTGGACTCAAACTCACAGAGAACCACCTGCCTCTGTCTCCATAGTACTGGTTTTAATGGCATGCACCACCACCCCTCGGCCATGAAAGCACCTTTAAAAGCATCTTTCCGTAAGACCTGCCCGTTTTTCTAGAGATAGTGCACACTCTGCAGGCTCGGCCTTTGTCATCATGTCCTCCCGAGGAGACAGATGGCAGCCACTGTCATCTGGAATCTCCTCCAGCCGTTCTCATCTTTCGCTTTTAAAGAAGCAGGTTCTCCCTCTGTAACCTGGGCTGATCTTAAGCTCCCGGATAAAGATGATGTTCCTGCCTCGACCTCTTGAGGATCTGGGACTACAAGTGTGTTTCTCTACCCACCTAAAAACTTGGTTTCAATTTTCAATTGCTTATCCTTTTCCGGGCTAGGAATATGCAGTGCTGTGCTATCCCAAGATGCTGTGTAGTGGCTGTGAGCCACAGCTCCCAGGCAGCCACCTGACCACAAGGACGAACAGCCTATGCACTGTGTTACGGTAAGTAAAGTGTACCGAAGGCATTTCTTAACTTGTTTTCAATTTACAACTTGTTTGTACAGAGACAACCCCACTGTTAGATCAGGGGCATCTGTGCCATGAGCTAAGTGGCTCAAATAATGTCAGTTTGTTATGTCATACTTCTAGAGGTTTGACATATGAACCATGATCTCATTGTTACCTCACAGGGGATATTGCCTGTGTGTGTTCTTTATGTCCATTCCACTTCTTCTTCTTCTTTTTTTAATCTTTTCTTTAGGTTTTCTTTCTTTAATAAGAGGTTTTCTATTCATTTTACATATCAACCACAGATTCTTCTGTCCTCACTCCTCCTGCCTCCCAGCCTTCCTCCCCAATCCACCCCCATTCCCACCTCCTCCAAGGCAAAGTCTCTCATGGGGAGTCAGTAGAGCCTGGTACATTCAGTTGAGGCAGGTCCAATCTCCTCTTACCTGTACCAAAGCTGAGCAAAGTGTCCCACCATAGGCACTAGGTTCCAAAAAGCCGATTCATGCACTAGGGACAGGTCCCGATCCCACTGCCTGGGGGCCCCCTAAACAGCTTAAGCTAAACAACTGTCTTGGTTATCTAGAGGGCCTAGTCCAGTACCATGGGGGCTCCTCAGCTATTGGTCCACAGTTCATGATTTTCCACTAGTTTGGCTAGTTGTCTCTGTACTTTTTCCAATCATGGTCTCAATATCCCTTGCTCAAGGAATCCTTCCTCTCTCTCATTGATGGGACTCATGGAGCTCGGCCTGGGACCTGGCTGTGGATCTCTACATCTGCTTCCATCAGTCACTGGATGAGGGTTTTGTGATGACAGGGTATTCAGCCATCCAATCACCAGAGTATGCCAGCTCAGGCACCCTCTCGACCATTGCCAGTAGTCTATGGTGGAGTCATCCTTGTGGATTCCTGGGAACCTCCCTAGCACTCTGCTTCTCCCCACTTCCATGGTGTCTTCATTTATCTTGGTATCTCTTTCCTTGCTCTCCCACTCTGTTCCCATTTCAGCTAGTGATATGTACTCACTCATAAGTGGATAGTAGATTTAAAGCAAAGGATAACCAGACTGCAACCCAGAGCTCCAGGGAGGCTAGCTAGTAATAAGGACCCTAGGAAAGATGCATGGATCGCCCAGCGATGGAGAAATGAATGAGATCTACTTAAGCAAACTTGGGGTGGGGGGTAATGGAGGGCAAGGGACAGGGGATGAGAGCTTAGGGGAGTAGGAGGTTCGAGCATTAAACTTCTTATAATGAAATATATTATATTATGTTTTACAATAATTATTACATTATATCCTGATAGTCTATACTTCAGACTATGGCTACAATAAAGAGATGCTACAATAAAGATTTCTTATATGAAAACGCAGCAAGAGCCATAATATAACCACATAAATAGTATTCTACTGGACTTAAGTTATATTACATATGCCCATTTATTTGCCTAAAAAGTATATCTGTAAAGGCTTTCTCTCTAAATGCAGTTACATTTGCTATTAAGGCTTTAACATGAAAACTTTTGAAGAAAACAACTCAGTTCAAAAGAAGAACTTCCACAAATGAAGCATCAATGAGAACAAAGATGTGGGGAAAGTAGACAGAACGGTAATGGGTGATAAGGTCTCCACTGGGCAATCAGCATTTGGTGGCCATTACACCTTGTCCTAGAGATGCAAAGGTGAGAAGATGCTGCCCCTACAAAGAGCAGAGGATGATTTGGAATAGAAAAATGAATACAATGTTCTAGAACGACCCAAGTCACTTAAATTCAAACCTGAATCAGACCCATAGAAATTAAAGACTGTAGGATTTATCAGACTTTTGTTATAGAATATTATTTTAAAGTATGTTACTTTTGTTTATGTTGCACTTGTTTAACTGTGAAGCTGTGATACTTTGCCGGTCTAAAACACCTGATGGTCTAATAAAGAACTGAATGGCCAACAGCAAGACAGGAGAAAGGGTAGGCAGGGCTGGCAGGCAGAGAGTATAAATAGAAGGAGAGATCCAGGAAGAGAAAAAGAAGGACCCAGAGAAGGAGGATGACTCCAGAGGCCAGCCACCCAGCTACACAGCAAGCCACAGAGTAAGAGTAAGATTTACAGAAGGAAGAGAATAGGAAAATCCCAAAGGCAAAAAGTAAATGGGATAATTTAAGTCAAGAAAAGCTGACAAGAAACAAGCCAAGCTAAGGCTGGGCATTTATAATTAAGAATAAGCCTCCATGTGTGATTTATTTGGGAGCTGGGTGGCAGACCCCCTAAAAGAGCAAAACCAACAACAGACTTGATCTTGAATAATGAAATATAATCCAACATCTGTGTCATCTTGGAATAGTTAATGCTTCTGACTCTCAGTGTCTTCATCAACATTGAACAGTTAACACTATCCAGCTGATATAGCTGATTCAAGAATAAAATGAATTCAGGTATGGTATGTAGATGACAGCGTGAGGTCTACCAAAGATATTCAATTAATAGTGTTAGTAAAAAAAAAAAGTGTAGCTTCTAGTAAAATCTGTGGATTGTTTTTTCTAGTAGGAGAGGTAAAACTAGAATTAGAGATGGGAGTATAATAAATAGGACTTGGCTTAGGCTCACGTATGAAACCCTAAAACTTGGGAGGCTGAAGCAGGGGGATCAAGAGTTCCAGGCCAGCCTGGGATATATAGTGTAGTCAAGCTTTTCTTTGGGCTTCTAGCTCATGAACAATTATTATTAATTATGAAATCTTGGCCTTTAGCTTAGGATTGCTTCCAACTAGGTCTTACAACTTAAATAACTGTTTTTTTTATTTTTTTTATTTTTTATTTTTTTACTAATCTACCTTTTATCACATGGCTTTTACCTTCCTCCCATTCTGTATGTCCAATTTGTGCCCCATCTCACTGGCATCTCTGCCTTTCTTCTTCCCAGCATTCCTCTCTCTCCCTGGAAAACCTGCCTATTTTATCCTGCCTAACTATTGGCCATTCAGCTTTTTATTAAACCAATGACACATCTTCACATAGTGTAAACTAATATCCCACAACAATATAGTGAAACTTGGGCTATATAACAAGGTCTTATCTCAATGTCATTCTGTTTTGAGGGTGTAGCTATGGGTAGATTTCTCCATGTCCCAGTGGATGGTCCCACACTCATGCACATATGGGCAGCACTAATTGTGCATTTAGTGCGTTTTTAATGAAGAAGAGAAATAAAAAGAAGAGGAAAACATGAAGTTAGGAGCTGGAGGAGTTGGGAAGATACAAAGGGAGCTGGAGGAGAAATTGGGGCATACATGAAAGAAAAGCTGTGAGCAATCACAAAAGCTTTGTTATTCTTGGAGTTGTGAGAAGTTCCTCCTTTACTTGTTTGCTTGCAACCTCAATCATGACTTAGGACAGGGATTCCTAATATCTTTATGCATAAGTTTCTTCTTTTAAAAGTAAAACAAATTCTAGAAACCATGGCAGCGATTTTATTTACTTACTACTATTGTCTTTTAGTAAGGGATTTGTTTATTCATGCGTGGATCACTTCATGCAAGAAAAAACCCAAAGAGTAGCTTAGAAAGTTGACTTACAGTGTCCTCAACAAGGAGGCAAAAATGACAGGAGACGACTTCAGCTTCCAAGGCATGAAAAGCCATGATACAAGCAGTAAGGTAATGGTCTATGAGTTCCTTGGAGTTCTCACTGTGCTGAGAAGAGTCCTGATTGGTCTCTGCTGTACATGCGTGCCGTGCTCTCTGAGGCCAGAAGACGGCATCAGAAACCTTCAGCCACCATCTGGGTGCTGGGAACTGAACTCAAGTCCTCTGCAAGAGCAGCCAGTGCTCTTACCTGCTGAGGAGGAAACTCTCCAGCACCTCCACTAGCTACTTAATTATCTTTTTGTAATTGAAAAGTGTTGGAAGGCCTTGCTGACTGTTTAAAGGTGACAGTCTATGAAGGCCTGGCAGCTTTCCAAAAGCTTGATGATATGGGGACTTCCTCCCTCCCCAGTGCAGTTTTCTGCTCTCTACCTGCGCTTATCTGGAGAACGTCCCTGGACCTAGAAAACTGACCTTATTTGAAAGCTGTCCCTAAGTCAGATGCCTGATATATCTTTAGCTTGACCCTTGGCAAAGATTCCTGCTAGAAGATTTGTGCTAGGAGCTCTGCTATAGGACCCCACTGCCACATAGGAATACTTGTGATAGGCCACTTAATGCAAATTAGGGTTGTCCCCAGGCTCCCCAATCCTATGTATTCCTTATACTCTGGAATAAAGTTGAGTGTTGTTGTTTGTTTTTGCTCTTTTGGGGGCGCCCACTACTCAGCTTCCAAATAAATCACACACAGAGACTTATTCTTTATTATTATTATTATTATTATTATTATTATTATTATTTCTTTTTCTTTTTTTATTATTAAGAAATTTTCTATTCATTTTACATACCAATCACGAATCCCCCTCTCCTCCCTCCTCCTGCCCCCTAGCCTTCCCCCACAACCCACCCCCTATTCCTACTTCCTCCAAGGCAAGATCTCCCATGGGGAGTCCGCACAGCCTGGTACATTAAGTTGAGGCAGGTCCAAGCCCCTCCTCCCTGCACCAAGGCTGCATAAGGTGTCCCACCATAGGCACTGAGCTCCAAAAACACCTGCTCATGCACCAGGGAGAGATTCCGATTCCATTGCCTGGGGGCCACCTAACCAGCTCGAGGTAAACAACAGTCTTGCCTATCCAGAGGGCCTAATCCAGTACCATGGGGGCTCCTCAGCTATTGGTCCACAGTTCATGAGTTTCTACTAGTTTGGTCTGGCTGTCTCTATATATTTCCCTGAGGAAGGCTTATTCTTAATTATAAATGGCTGGCCTTAGCTTGGCTTGTTGCTAGCCAGCTTTTCAAAGCTTTAAATTATCCTGTATATCTTTGGCCTCTGGGATTTTACCTTTCTCTATTTCTGTATACGTTTCTTTCTTACTCCATTGCTAGTTGTGTAACTGGATGGCTGGACCTTGATGTTCTCTTCCTTCTCGCAGTCCTAGATCTCCTTCTTTTAATTCTTTCTGCCTGCCAGTCCCAACTATTCTCTCTCTGGCCTCACTATTGACCATTCTGCTCTTTATTAGACCATCAGATGTTTTAGACAGTCACAGTAACACTGCTTCAGAGTTAAACAAATGCAACATAAAAACAGTAACACACCTTAAAATAATATCCCCAAACCTTTTCCCTCTTTTTTCTAAACAAAAATTAAAAGTTTTAACTCTAACATAGTAAGACTGTATATAATAAAAACAATTATCAAGCAAAGATTACATTCACAATGTACTGAATTCCAATTCATTTGTGTCTGGCAATTTTTTATTTTATTTATTTTATTTTTATTATTAGGAACTTTTCTATTCATTTTACATACCAACCATGGATCCTCCTCTCCTCCTTCCTCCTGCCCCCAGCCTTCCCCCACAACCCACCCCCTATTCCCACCTTCTCCAAGGCAAGATCTCCCATGGGGAGTCAGCAGAGCCTTGTACATTCAGTTGAGAGAGGTCCAAGCCTCTCCCCCCTACACCAAGGCTGCACTAAGTGTCCCACCATAGGTACTGGGCTCCAAAAAGCCCACTCATGCACCAGGGACAAATCCTGATCCCACTGCCCAGAGGCCCCTAAACAGTTCAAGCTAAACAACTATCTCACCTATCCAGAGGGCCTAGTACAGTCCCATGGGGGTTCCACAGCTATTGGTCCACAGTTCATGGGTTTTCACTAGTTTGGTTGGTTGTCTCTGTATGTTTTCCCATCATGATCTTGATGTCCCTTGCTTATAGAATCCCTCCTCTCTCTAATCAATTGGACTCCCGCAGCTCAGCCTGGTGCCTGGCCAGTAGATCTCTGCATCTGCTTCCATCAGTTACTGGATGAAGGCTCTATGATGAAAGTTAGGGTGTTCACTAATCTGATTACTGGAATAGACCAGTTCAGGCACCCTCTCAACTATTGCCAGTAGTCTAAGGTGGGGTCATCCTTGTGAAAAAAACGCCATAATCTATCCTGTCTTAGTAAATCTAAAATTTTATAACTAATTTATTATCATATCTAAGAAAAACAGCAACTATAACTATCTAGTTTTCAACTCCATCAAGGACCCAGAAGGATATAATACTATTTGAGTAAACAAAAAGTGCATTGCAAATAACTTCCAAAAACTCTAGAAATGACAGAGATATCTGACTGCCTGGACAGTCACCCAAAGTTCCTCTGCAACATTGGGGCATCCATTTTCAGCCTATAGGTCCGTAGAATCTGGCAGACTTTTCAAGGAAGCAGGAAATCTGAAAGACTGTCCCATCTATATTGGCAAAGTTTGTCAGTCACTTTCCTCTGTGTCCTGCAGAAGGTCTGGCAGTTTCTTTTGTGAAGCAGGATTCTGAAGGACCATCCCACCTTGTTTTGGCAATGTTCAGTGGTCACTTTCCTATGGGTCCTGCATGTCCAGTTGATACAACATACTTTCAATCAGTCCAGGCAAGAGCAGCTTCTTGCCCAAATGGCTAGCTAGCCTTGCCACATTGAAAGCAAACTGCATGCAGAGTTTCTTCAATGACCATCATCTCTGAATTAAATTGGTGCTGCCAGGAGCAGATGTGTGTCATTATCATGAAAAGCTGTAAGTTAACAAAGCATTTTAAGTTCCTTATTCTGTAGGTCTTTGAAGGGTTTGAAGACCATCTATCTAAAATATATCTATATGATCTGAAAAGCATACCTAACATATCCTCAAGTCTGATTGTTATAAATGACTAACCAGTAATCTATGTTTCCTGATTATCCTATATAGCTTATAATAATAGCTTTCAAAAACTAGAACTTCACCCTACATTTCCAAATGAACTGCATAGGCACAATACCTCAAACAAAAATAGAAACATATGTACAATGTGTTATAACAAAAATAACCTTAAATTTTTATCAATATACAAAAATCTTTTAAACAAGGGTAGAAACCTATATTCAGCTTAACAAAAACAATTTGCATCATTATTCTATATCCCTATAAATGGTAACAGACATCCATAACCCACCAAATAACCAAAACTACCCACACACCCCAACTTTTGGGAATATAGGCATAGTTTTCTCTAAACTGGTTCCTGCTGGCTGTGGGCAAAGGCATCTTTAGGAGTCCCTAAGAAAACTTTGAGATAATGACCAAGTCCTGAGAAGACCAGCTGTAACCTTTGTTGATAGATATCACCTGTCAAGATTCTGAGGTCTCCCCTGATCAAACCTGATCCTTATTATTCCTGAAGGAATTTACAGCCTCTAGTTTCCTGTGGGAACAAAACTCCAAAGCATTTTTTAACCTCCATTTGACAAATATATTTTTTTGATTTTTTTTTAACTGAAAGCATTCCTAAAGTATATAGGCTGGTTTATTTCATCAGTCTCTCTTTCAATCCTGTATCTTCCAGCAGCTGCCTCTTGCCCACCAGCCATCAAAAAATTCAAAATTAACACAATATTATACCAGATCCAGACTCTCTGTGTGTTTTCCATCTTAAGTGGCTTTTTACTTTTATATTACTTTTACCCTCTCTTTAAAGACTCTTTTTTATTTGCATTTTTTATTTTATAATTTAATTTAATTTTACATATCACCCACAGATTCTCTTGTTCTCCCCACTCCTGCCCCCCCCCCCCCCTTCCCCCCCCCCACCCCCATTCCCATCTCCTCCATGGCAAAGACTCCCCTGAGGATTGAGTTCAACCTGGTAGATTCAGTCTAGGCAGGTCCAGTCCCCTCCTCCCAGGCTGAGCCAAGTGTCCCTGTATAAGCCCCAGGTTTCAAACAGCCAACTCATGCACTGAGTACAGGACCCGGTCCCACTGCCTGGATGCCTCCCAAACAGATCAAGCTAATCAACTGTCTCACTTATCCAGAGGGCCTGATCCAGTTGGGGGCTCCTCAGCCATTGGTTCATAGTTCATGTGTTTCCATTGGTTTGGCTATTTGTCCCTGTGCTTTATCCAACCTTGGTCTCAACAATTCTCACTCATACAAACCCACCTCTTTCTCGCCAATTGGACTCCTGGAGCTCCACCTGGGGCCTGGCCGTAGATCTCTACATCCAGTTCCCTCAGTCATTGGATGAGGTTTCTAGCACGACAATTAGATGTAAAACAAAGATGACTAGACTGCTACTCACAACTCCAGGGAGGCTACCTAGAAAACAAGACCCCAAGAAAGACACAGGGATCGCCCAATGACAGAGAAATGGATGAGATCTACATGAACAACATGGACATGAGTGGGGGTAATGAAGGGCAAGGATCGAGGGAAAGAGAGTTTAGGGGAGCGGCAGATCCCAGCTGGATCAAGAACAGAGAGGTAGAACAAGGAATAAAAGACCATGATAAATGAAGACCACATGAGAATAGGAACAAGCAAAGTGCTAGAGACTACTGGCAATGGTCGAGAGACAGCCTGAACTGACCTACTCTGGTGATAGGATGGCCAAACACTCTCTTTAAAGACTTTATTTTTAAGCTATTTCTTTCTTTCGACGACTTTCTATACCCATATTCTTTCTTTCTTCCTTCCTTCCTTCCTTCCTTCCTTCCTTCCTTCCTTCCTTCCTTCCTTTCTTTCTTTCTTTCTTTCTTTCTTTCTTTCTTTCTTTCTTTCTTTCTTTTTTAATCCTACACACATTGTAAAAACACACCAGAACCGGTTTAGAGAATTTTTCTTCCATCTGGACCTCTTTTACTGTGTATCTTTTAGCCTTTTTTGACCATGTGAGCAAACCTTTAAACTGATAACCTACACCTGGATCCTCTGTGTGGCTCCACCCACTTCTCAGGTCATGAAAGAAAAGCCTATAAAGCGTGTGGCCAGGTTGGAGGTTCATGACCAAGAACTTCATTCAACCTTCCTAGAGTTCTGTGGCAGGCATTTTTTACTTAGTTTTTTTGTTCCTACTTAATGTACTGGCTACTCAGAGGCTTGCAGAAACTCTTAAAGGAGACATATTCCCTCTCCCTCTCTCTCTCTCTCTCTCTCTCTCTCTCTCTCTCTCTCTCTCTCTCTCTTTAAAGCTTTCTCAGGTACTATGTAAATTTGAGACCATCTTGGTATGCCAAAATAGGATTGACAATTTTATTTTTACTGAGCATAACTTAAAGAATATACAATGCGGGTTTAGAGTGATGGTTCTGTGGTAAAGAATCCTGGCTGTTCTTTCAGAGCACCCTGTCCCATCCTTAGTACACATATGGCTGCTCGCAAACCTCTGCAACTCCAGTCCCAAGGGATACTCCCTCTTCTGGCCTCAAAAGGAACTGCAAGCAAGTGGTGCCCCACCCATACCCAGGAAAAACACTCAGACATACATTTAATAATAACTTTTAAAATTAAATATGTAATGGTAAATATTTATTCTAAACCCAATAATGTAAAACTTATTTGTGATTTATCATAGTAAAAAGCAGTCATTGTGATATTCATTCAGTTTACAGATATATCTCTGTGGATATGAATTTGTGAAGAAAAAAAAACAACTTTGAGAATCCTGCAGGCCCATGCCATATACATTTGAGGCCAGTGTTTCAACAGGAGTATAAAAATTAGTAGGTTTCTGCCACTAACCCGGTACAATTGGTTGGGTACTTTCTTTAGTAACTCTGAGCTTCTGTGGAGTTTTGAGGTACCAGTGGAGCAAGATCTGAAACTGTTTCACAACAAAGGGTTTAGTCCTCTTTGGACATCATATGAAGAGCAACCAAAGCTAACAGAAGGAAACTATAGAAAAAGAAAACACGAACGTGTGGCTGTATAAAACCTATGGTGGAGAGAGAAGTCCCCTCCCCAAATGACTGAATTATTTTATGAACAGTTTTTTTTTAGGACCTACAATCCCCATCTCCACAGGTGGTATTCCCAAAATTCATATAATCTTCGTATCTCATATCGCACAATGTCTTTTCACTACACGAAGCAACCAAATGATATAGATGGAATGAAGTTTCCCCTAGGAAAATAAAACTTGTGAGTGCTTCCTAAAGGAGGCGTGTATGAGTAGCGCAGGAGTCACTGGTAAGACTGAATTTCCAGGAGCATCAAGGTTGCAACTGAAGAATCAGTTTTGGATATTGGTGGGAATGAACAGACAATGGAGAAAAATGTGCAACATCCTTAGAGAGAATAAAACATTATACTTGAAATGAGAGTGCCATTGCACTTAGAAATAAATAATAGCCGATAAAAAGTCCATGTCTTTTCAAGCAGGTGAAGACTATGGAAAACAGATATGTGGACCATTAGAGTTTAATGAGAAGCTATAGAAAAACAAACAGTCCTTGTCATTTGCTTGCTATTAGACACTTAATTTAAGTGAAAATTACCTTTTGGATAAAAAATGTTTTCCAAGGACAAAAAAAAAAGAAAGAAAAAAAGAAAGAAAGAAAGAAAGAAAGAAAGAAAGAAAGAAAGAAAAAAGAAAAAAAACCTCAGTGAGGCAAACCCTTGAAAAATTTTTCAATAATAAATACTGTGATTCAAAAGTTAGTAGATTATTTTTTTTTCAAGTGAAAGGACCTAAAGAGCTATAGAAGCTATTTCAAACTGTCTACAGGAAAAGCCACAAGATTAAAAGGCTATAAACTATTAGACACCTTATAACGGAAGAGAAGAAAAGAAGGACAGCCTGACTGATCCCAAGGAGAGATAACAAGACCAGAAAAGGATTCCCAGCAGGAAAGCAAAATTGGGGTCAGGAGTGGGGAGAGGCAGTAATAAGAGTGCCTGGGAAGTGGGGAGGGGAGAGAGCTAAATATGTGTGGAAAAAAAAAAATCTCCCTACTTTTGTCCATTCTTACCAAAGCCTAAGTTGATGTATCCAAGGAAGTTTTACACCTAATTAGACTTATATTTTAGCTTGATATATAACATCAACTCTAAGCTTTGCTTACAGCATATTCCCAAATGCTATCTTTTCAGTCAACCCAGAGAGTTGTATTTCTAAAGATTAGCTCGGCATTTTCCTTGGAGACACGTTTCCAGACAGCCTGTTTCTCATTAGCTGGAATAAACAGGAGTGTGTTTATAGCACAGCGCCAGACTTGAAAGAACCTTTCCCGGGGAAACTGTTCAGGGAATTAGCAGAGTTGGAACGTAAAGAGGAGAGTTTCAGTGCCCAGCTGTGACATAAGGCAGAGTCCAGCTTCGTTAACACAGACTTGACAAACTAAACTCCTCTTTGAGACACGGTTTTGTTTGGAGTGCAGTTTTGAACAGTTCTAATTTGTGAAAATCTATTAGCATCAAACAGATAGATTAATTACAGAGCTATAACTTCTGTTCCACAAATATTGACTATATGCTTTCAGTGATAATAAGAATAAAAGACAGGTAAGACATTCTTAAACAGTTGAAAGTCTAGTGGTTAATTCAACTTATCCTAATACTTCACCCCATAGAAGTCACTCTTTAGTAGTAAAAAGTAATTGAGGATATTTATAAATAATTTTAGCACAATATTTGCACATTTGACTATTATAAAATACAATTCAAATATATTAGCTAGAAAAAATCAATAACCAAAAGCAAAGGAAATATTCAATCACATGTGTATAACCATATTGTATTATTTGATTTATGTTCTCTTTATAGGATAATTTTGCTGTCATAGTGACTTCAGCCTATCAAGACCATAAAGTAAAATGTAAATGTTGAGATTATATAGAATGTTCAGGTAAGTAATTGGGAATATAGTGTCCAATTAGAAGCCAGCAGGACATTATTCACTAATACATCTAGATGTATTTGGGTTTATACATAATAGCTTGCCATTGTATTCCTATGATCACAACTGTAAGGATAGAACATTAGAAATGTGTATGGACAGTGTGTTGACTAAAGCTCAAAGGCCCCTGTGTTGAAAATGCAGCTTTTGAGTCTAGCCACTAGAGGATGACAAGATCCTACTGTCATTCCAGGGAAGAAGGTGTTCCTGGAGAATTCACAGGCATGCTCACTTTGTGAATGTTGTCAAGTGGAGTGCTTCGATCAGAAATTGGAGAAGGAGGCTATGTGGATCGTTCACCAGGAGAAAGAAACCTTGAGGAAATTGTAGTATATAATAGCCAGTCTGGCAACCTTCACAAGAGCAGCTTAAATGGATTCAAATTTAGCAGATCATCATTTTCCGTGCACTTGACCAATAAAGTCACTGTTCTACAATAACATATTTAGTTTAGTTCTGCTTCATTAAATACCTCAAATTGATTAAAACAAACTACAAAACTTTGACCTCCATAGTTTTAAATAAAGACTTTTGGAAAGTAAATCTGCTTTCAAAAGTCGTTACAAGGAAAGTGTAATTGAGGAAAGAACTGAGGGGACCAAGGTTGTAGATGCCAAGATCTTTCTTCTAAGCGGAATTCTGCTTAGCATATATATATATAGATAGATAGATAGATAGATAGATAGATAGATATAGATATATAGATATAGATATATAGATATAGATATATAGATACACACACAAATATATGTATATATAGAATTATATATAGTATATAATGTATATCAATACATACATTGTATGTATGTATACATACATATATGTACACAGATATATTTAACTTTTATTGATTCTTTGTGTATTTCACATCATTCCTTCCGATCTCACTTATCTCCCCATCCCCTGGTATCCACCCTCTGCCTTTTCAAACCCCCCCCAAACAAAGTAATTTAAAAGAAGAAAACAAAACAAAACCAAGAAACAAAACAAAATAAAAGCAAAAGAGAGGGAGAGAGAAAGGAGAGAGAGAGAGAGAGAGAGAGAGAGAGAGAGAGAGAGAGAGAGAGAGAGAGAAGAATCTTGTCATGGAAGCTGCAGTGTGGCCCATTTGTTGAGTCACACAGTTAAGTCCGATCATCTTTATTCCATTCATCTTTACTTGCAAATGTTCATCACCATTGGTTTGGTCTGGCTCAGGCTTCTGCTACACCACCAACAATGGGCTCTCACTGGGGCTCCTCTTGGATAGCCTGTTATTGTCCTGTGTTGTTGGTGGTGTCTAGTGTGCTGCCCAGACTGGGTGCAAGACCCACTTTCCTGTGTGCTGCAGCTGGTGAGAGGCAGGGCTATTTCTCTCACTCTTGTGACCCTATGGCCAGCTCTCTTGCCTGCTGCAGATAGCAAGGGGCAAAAGGGGGAGGACATCTTTCCCTCACCCATGCCACCCCATGGTAGACAAGGGTGGGGGTCAGCTCTCCTGTTCTCTCACCTCAGGGATAGCACACCTATGTCCCAGACAATCGGGTCAGCTGTAGTGTGCTCCCCAGATGGGGAGCAGAACCTTCTCTCTTGTGCGCAGAATATACTTTAATGGAGATAAACTCATATAACCTAGACTAGAAAGATGGCTCAGATAATTAAAAAAAAAAATGTGTGCCACTGAACCTGACAACCTGAGGTTGATCCCAGAGAGCTCCATATGGTGAAAGGAGAGAGCCAATTCTCACAAGTTGTCCTCTGACTTCCAAAAGTACTCTGTGATGTGCTTGCATGGGTACACACACATACACACACACACACACACACACACACACACACACAAACTATAAATAAATGATAAATAAATAAATGTAATTTTAAGAATTTACACAACCTAAATGAGCACTTCAACAAAATGGTGTAATAAAGAATACCATTTCAGCATAATTATAGTGTAGTCAAAATATAGTACTGTCCACCAAACCATCATTCTCCATTACTTGTAGATGTAACCGTCTTATTAAATAAGAAACACAGAGCCAATTCAGAGATGAAAGCCCAAGAGGTCAGAGCTAAGAGCTAAAAACCTTACCCTTCACTGCTGCTGCTGTTCTCTTCAGCAAGAGAGCTACATTCTGTGTGTTTGTCCTTTTTATTGACTTTCTATTCTGCCTTCTCATTGGTTGTAAACCCAACCACATGACCTCCTCGTCACTGACCATCTAGATAGACCTCAAGCTCTTCTATAATTGGTATTGAGATTAAAGGCATGTGTCTCCATGCTGGCTGTATCCTTGAACACACAGAGATCTGCCTAGCTTTGCCTCCCAAGTGCTGGGATTAAAGGCGTGCACCACCACTGCCCAGCTTCTGCTATGACTTGCTATAGCTCTGACCCCCAGGCAACTTTATTAACATACAAATAAAATCACATTTCAGTACAAATAAAATATCATCACAATTACTCCTTCTCTTAGGTTGAGAATTATTTTGGACTTTCTTACAGATTTTCTGGACTTGTCTATTTGAAATAGGTCCTGTAAACAAAATTATACGCTACTCAAATTATCTTTTGTCTTCTTTTTCATGTACCACAAATAAAAGTTTCCAGTGTTCATCTATGTTACTGCTAAATACTTCTGCATCATTTAAGAAACTCCATTGCCATTTGTTGAATATTTGGTTAGTTCTACCTATTAGTTATTATGAATTGTGCTTCATTGAATGTTCATATAAAGCATCTGTTTGAACACCTGTTTCCAGTTCTCTTGGATATATATCAAGGAGCAAAGTTACTAGATTTAATAGTAATTCTATATTTGAGTTTTAAAAAGCTGTCAAACTGTTTTCCACAGGACTTGCCCTAGTTTATATTACGCTCCCATCCACAGTGAGTGAGGTCGTCAACATCTACACATCTTCAGCAATGCCTTTATTTCCAGCCATTTGACCATAATTGTCTTGCTCATAAAGTGGTAGCTTTAGAGTTTTTCTCTCACTGCAAACATAACCATTTCACGTTCTTAAATATGTCCTTGGTTAGACAAAGGTTACTAATGTGATGTGGTCTAATTTGTTTCCTTTTCACTCTGGCTCTTTGCACTTTTGGTGTCATATTAATGAAGCCTTTGCCCAACTCACACTAATCCAATGGCATAAAGATTCAAGATTAATTCTTCCTTTCAATACTTTTTTGTTTTAAACTCTTAAATATATATTTTAATCAGTTTTGGCTAGCTTTTGCATATGATGTGAGGTGGAGGTCATAATTTATTCTTTGACACAAGATTCCCTATTGTCCCAGTACAATTTCTTAAGAACTCTATCTATATTTCCTTTTTTTTTTTTTTTTTTTTTTTTTTTTAAGGCAAGGTTTCGCTGTGTAGTTTTGGTGCCTGTCCTGGTAGCACTGTCAGTATTATTACCTGTCAGGTTACTGTAAATATGTGGGCTTCTTCTGTATTGTCAACTCTTGTATTTATTGCTATATCTATCCTTAGGCTAGTTATTAATGTAGATTTATTATTCTTAAACTAGGGAGTATGAGTTCTCCTGCCTTATTCTTTATAAATATTTCATTGGCTTTTAGAGTATTTTTGAATTTATCATGAATTTTAAGACCAATTTGTGTATTTCTACTTAAACTTTATTGAAATTTTAATAGAGATTGACTTTAATCTTGAATCTGAAGGGGTTTGATCTTTTAATAACATTAAGCCACCAATCTATCAACACAAGGCTTCTATTAAGTCTTGTAAGTTTCTCTCAACTGTTTTATAATTTGTGTCTAGAAAGCTGAAATGCTTCTATAACTAAGCATTTTATTATTGGGGTACTACTGAAAATAATTGAAGATAGTACTTTCAATCTGTTGACTACTATCATATAGAAATGCATTAAAATGTGTATGATCAATCTGCATCATGCTATTTTGTTGAACTTGTACCTTTAGGGGTGTGTGTGTGTGTGTGTGTGTGTGTGTGTGTGTGTGTGTGTGTGTTCTTCGGGCTATTCTGTATATAAGAAGTGCAATTTAAATTCATTTCTCAGTTACACTGGTGAAATTTTTAGCACTATGAAATGGCAATGAGGACATTCTTGTTGGGTGTCTGCTCGTAGGGTAGATTTTTCACCATCAACACTAAATATTCTCTTCGGAAGCCTGTCATAGATCTGTTGCAGGACCCAGATACCCTTTTTCAAATTGAGGATATTTTCCCTCTTTTCAGTTTCCTGGGTGTGCTTTTGTGTAAGAGGTCAATGGATTTTTAGCTACTATTTTGTGTGTGAATATGTAGGTGTCTACAGAGGTGAGTATATATTTCTCTTTTGTTCAGGGATATTTTTCTTATGCCAAACCACATTTCTATTCATGAAATAAATTTCACTTTTTCTTGATATAAATATAATTCTTTTGATATGCTGCTGGACTAAGTTTACTAATATTTTGATGAGGAAATGTTGCCAATTATTTGTATAGTATATAAGTCTTTCATTTTCCTTTCATCTTGTCTAATTTTGATATCTTTCCTGGGTTGTCTTTTTCTCTTTTCTTGTTAAGTGTATATAAAATTTTGTCAATTTTGTTGATCATTTTAAAAACTAATTCTCATTTTGTTGATTTTTTTCTGTCATTTTTTTCTCTTCTCCATTTTGTGTCTTCACTATAATCTTCTTAAATTATCTTATTTTTGTTGGCATTGATTTTAGTTTATCCCTCCCTTTCTAATTTCACAAAACAGAAACAAATGAAGATCTTGACCTAAAGTCTTTTTTTCTTTTAAAATATAGTGGACTATAGCTGTGGCTTTTCAGTTGAGCATAACTACTATGGTTTGAATACGGTGAATCTCCATCAAAATTCAGTTGATCCTTGGTTTCCCCCAATGTAATAATGTTGAGAGGTAATGAGGTCTTTAGGGGGTATTTGATATCATGAAAAAATTTGTCCTCATAAAGAGACTAATATAGTTTTCCACGGCTGGACTGGTTATTGTGTGATGGGGGGGAGCTACTATAAAGTAAGGTGTATTGATCTTCATTGTGAAATACAATACACAGTAGAACAACAACAGTAATAGTAAAAAAGTGTCTTGCACAATCTAGAGCACAACTAACCCATTCTCTGTAACTCTAGCTTTTCTATATACTTAAACCACTATTTGCTGTTGCTGTTAGTATTAGTTTTATATTTTTCTTCTAATGTATTCATAGCAATCTGATCATAACTGATACAGGGAAAGCAACAGGAGGACATTTGTGTTGAATTAGTAGAGAAGCACATGTAGGGGACAGAGAGCTCCAATGACTGTGTAGCACTTTGTCAATCATTCTACCTATTTTCTAGTTTCTACCTTAGTTTTAGAGTCTCCCACAAAAGAAACAAATCATATTTAATAAAATATAGTTATAGAAAACCATTAATATACATCTTTTATAGTGAATTAATTTCCTTAGGAACTCAGAGACTTTTAATTGGGTGGGACTGTGTAGGAGAAATTTGGCTGCTCTCTGTCTCCATTTGGAGAAGGCCTATAAGTTCTTGGGCTTTCTCAGACAATTAGTGTGTCCTTGTTATGTGTAGTTTGGCCCTCTAATTTTGGATAACTACTCATGCTACTAAAGTGACACATACTAAGCATCTAGATAATTTATGTCAACAAAATGAATCATTAGGGTGGAATTGTCAGAAAGATCAACCATCAAGCATGTAATTAGATGGATATAATACTTTGTTCTCTCTCTCTCTCTCTCTCTCTCTCTCTCTCTCTCTCTCTCTCTCTCT
>CABHPP010137162.1:9077-23897 GCA_902168425.1 Peromyscus attwateri | reverse complement strand
TCTCTCTCTCTCTCTCTCTCTCTCTCTCTCTCTCTCTCTCTCTCTCTTTCATTTTTTGGGTCACAACATTTCATGTAACCCAGGCTGGAAATGAACTTACTATGTAGCCAAGAATGACCTTGGATTCTGGATTCTACTTACCTTTATCTCCAAGTGTTGGTGTTGTGTCTATGCATTGCTGCATCCATACAAGGTAAGGGTTTCATTCTAGGTGAAATCAGCCTCATCTCCATGAAGAGGAGGAGGCTGGAGAATGAAGAACAAGTCTATTGAATTCACCAACTGTGCCTGTGTAATGGAGCCCTGACAAAATGATGGCACTGAGAATAAGTTGAGCTTCAGTGATTGTGGATATTGTGAGTACTACCACGTATTAGGATAATAATATCTACAAATTCACAGAGTCCACAAGTTTTCAGACAATGGGAATTTTCACATTTGGGCCTCTCTTAGATCTTACCCTGTGAAATTTTCCATTTGGATGGTTCTGATTTCCTGTAGTCATAATAAAGCATAACCATCAGTATAGCACTTTCTTAAGTTTTGGTGAGTCAGTCTAGCAAATCAAATTTGAAGTAGCAATGGGAACTCCCAAATTTGAAGCCAGCTGGCAGGGATAATGGTGGTCTGGAGAACCCAAACTAGCAGCTGGTGCATGGGGTGAAAGTTTTCTTGCAGAAGAGTGTATCCTTGAATTGTGAAGTTTGGTTCAATTCCAGGTAGCTGGTGTCAGAAGTCATTGAGAGGGCACGGGAAATGTAATTGTTCCTCTCTTCAATCCTTCCATGACATCAACTGTGGGAGGCAGGGATTTTGCACTGGACTTGGATGCTAATTGCATCCTGTGGTTCAAACTGCCTAGCCATACCCACATGTTTATCTCTTCATCTCCTTGGCATCATGGAGTGAAACTGAAATTGAGAACTGTAGTAGGTATCATAATTTTGAATTTTTGAGACTAAATAGGAAACACAGTAGTGGCTTAATTTGATTTGGGAATGTATTAGTTTTGTGACTAATGAAGAAAACAAACTTACTTTAAAGAGCAAACATCTAAAATAACAATGTGAAAAATCTTGTGAAAGATCTTAACTTCAGACAAAATTATTCATTTTAAAATGTTACTTTTAATTTGTCAACATAATTCCTTACACTCAAGAGTGGAATCTTACATTACTTTGGAACAACACGACTACAGAATAAAATTTATAAAGAAGTAAGCTTTTATTTTTGGAGTAAATACATTTATGAATTACAAAGACTTCTCAGTTACTTTTGTGGATGCTTATTTTAATTACTTATAATTTCTTTATACATTTGTATACTTTTTCCTGAGACACATTCCCATGAGAACATTCTATAACTCTCAGAAAAATCAATGATTTATACAGTAGCTTGAAACATATTTATTAAATGAAGTGACCACTGAGTTTCCCAGCATATTTCTGTTCTATTTTGGGTATTCTCCCACTGGAAATTTTTATTTGATTTTCAAGTATTTTCAAACATAATTATTATAAAATTCATTGGTCTGACAGAACTCTGGCAAATGTTAATATAGCTGTGTATTGACAAATTCCTTGTAGTTGGGGAATTAGTGTTGAGAGACAGACCAGGTCCATGTCCCTAATCTCAGGAATTTGAGGATTCTTTTCAAATTTTATCTCATACCATGGGTCCTTGCCATGATTAGAGGTTGGGGTCCCTGATCTAACTAAGCTGCAGGAGGGGATGAGAAGCCTGAGCTGGTGAACTGTGTGTCAGGCCATAGCAGTTTCCATGGTAGCTGCTATAGAACTATGATGAGATTCTACCTGCTATTATCCCAGACACAGACCTGGCCAATGGTAACCATGCAGTTTTATGGATTCTTACACACTTCTCCTCATTATATATCAGTAACATTTCTGGTGCTGTGATGAGACCCTGACAGCACAACTTAAGGAAAATAGAGTTTATTTTGGTTCAAATTACAGTTCAGCATTGTAGAGAAGCCAAGGCTGTAGGGGCTTAAAGCAAGTGGTCATATTGCATTCTCAGCAATGAATGCTGGTGCTCAGCTCCACTTTCTTCTTTTCATATAGCCCAGAATACCAGTTTAGAGGAATGCATCACCCCCTATAGACAGGTCTTCTCCCTCAATTAATCTAACAAGATAATGCTCCACAGACATTCCCAAAGGAACCTCTCCCAGGTGACTCTACACTTCATGGAGTTGACAGTTGAGATTAACCATCACACTTGTTTTTACATAGTGTCACTTTGCATCTTATCCTAACCTAAATGTCTCACTGATCTGTTCATATATCACATATTGCTGACCCAGAACACTCTGCTCCACATTCAGAGCTCAGGACAACTGCTGTGGGATGTTCTGTATGCTGTGAATGTGTTGCTCTGATTGGTTGATAAATAAAATGCTGATTGGCCAGTAGCCAGGCAGGAAGTATAGGGAGGATAAACAGACAAGGAGAATTCTGGGAAGTGGAAGGCTGAGTCAGTAGATGCCAGCCCACAGTCCAAGGAGCAGCATGTAACCGCACACAGGTAAAGCCACAGAACACATGAAAAATGGGCTGAGTTTAAATGTAAGAGCTAGCAAGTGGTAGGCCTGAGCTATTGGCCAAGCAGTTTTAATTAATATAAGCTTCTGAGTGATTATTTTATAAGTGGCTATGGGGTCTATGGGGCTGGGCAGGATCAGAAAAACTTTCAGCTACAGACAACCCCATTCTAAACACTAATCTGATCACAACCACTAGAAGTAATGTAGAATTAAATCTAAGTGGAATAATTGATATGCAAATCTACTCCTGGTGTAATTTGTAGATGCAATAATTTCTTATTTAACACTTACAGAGCTCATTGTCCCAGGCACTACATTAAACATTCTACAATATTAATACAAAATAATCAAATTTAGTTCTATGACAATGATTTAGGTAGAAAACAATTGAAGTGCAAAAAACCAGTTGAGTAACATATCCTTCCTTTGTCTAAGGCAACTGAGAGCCAAAATTTAACATCCAGCAGCTGACCCCAGATTATTTAATTAGTTTTTTCTGTCCTATAATCACCCCATATCTTAATGTTTGATGGCCCCACTTTCTAAAGAGAAGAAATAATTCCATCTGTCTGAAACTAAGCTCTCATTCAACTTTGGAGGTGTTTAATCCAAGCCACTGACCCTTGAAAGGGGATTTAATAGTCTCTTAAATCAGTTGCTGATTCTACTTTTTTTTTTAATTTTTTATTTTTTTTTATTTTATTTTACAATACCATTCAGTTCCACATATCAGCCACGGATTCCCTTGTTCTCCCCCCTCCCGCCCCCCTCCCCTCCCCCCCAGCCCACCCCCCCATTCCCACCCCCTCCAGGGCAAAGCTCTACTTTTGTCATTAAACTTTGCAAAGGCATTCATCAGCAGGTGGATCGACATGTTCTCATAATTCCAGTACTTGGGAGGTTGTGGTAAGAGGTGCAAGACTTGAATGAGCTAAACAATGAGGCCCATCTCAGAACAAAGAGACAAACAACAAGATAATCTCCATCTTTTGAGTTCACATGGAAAATGCTGCTTATTCATATTGTATAGAAAAATGCAAAACTCTGAAGGAAGAACAATGGCCTTTCCTTTGCTCAATGAAGCATAAACTCTGTGTTATCTTGATGACTTTAAGGATGTCTGATAGAACAGCCTTACCACTGGGAACCATGGCCAGTAATCTAGGATCTAGAAACCCACCAGTCAGTAATGAGATTTATATCTCACAAAACCAATGAACAAAATTGAGCCAAGACTCAACTGGCCTGGGATATAGCTAATGACATTAAATATTAAGACAGCACAGTGTTTCTTATTATTATTCTGGATATATTCTTTTTCTCATATTCCCACTTACTGTTGCTGTGTTTTGAGAGTGCCTGTAAATAAATTGTGGTGAATTTGCCACTTAAGTGTCCTTCCTTATGACTGTTAATGCCACGTGGAAGAAAAGCCATTAGCTTTACAGTATTCCCCTTTTCTGAACAGCTAAGGCAATTATTGTGAGATAGGTATATTGTGGACCATTGTATTTTACCATTAAAGAGTCACTTTATACCATCATATCCCTTTTTAAAGAAACTCTCAAGCAAAACACAGAGGATAAAAGAGAGTTAAAGGTCTAAACGCAAGATTAGCCTGCCTTACTTGATCTTGGCTAAACAGAATTGAGCAGAGCATTCCATTTTTCTTTTTCTCTTGCAATCTCCAAGAACAAAGGCAACAGGGATTTGATTCTTTCCCTGCTTCCATTGTACTTCTACCCATGTGGGAAGTGACCTAGCCCGAGTGTGACTAACACAGATTGATCATGGCTCAGTAGAGAATGCCCTAGATTCCTTCCTAGAGCTACTGGATGACACATTTGCTTGTAACCAGCTGCAGGTAACATTTTATACTTTTCCTCTGGGAACAGAGAAGCAAAATAGAGCAGCCATTTCAAAGGCAGGAATATTGCTCCCGTATTTGGCTGCTTAGCTGTATTGCACATAATGGGTCCTGAGGGCAGACATATGGTCTTTTTTGCTACAAGGACAATTAAGGGACAATATTAAAATTATATATGCATGGGAAGTACAGTGATTTTTTTTAAAGATGAGACACAATTGACTCTGTAAAAGAGTCATTTTTATCAAGATAAAACTATCTTATTTTAGAATATTTACTAAATAAATAAGCAAAAGTCTAAGTAATTTTTTTCCTATTTCTTATGTTTTAACTCTGAAGCCTATATTTTTTTTGTAGTAATGGTGGATTAAGCTTAGGACCTTGCATGTTATAGGCAAATGTTCTACCTATAATCTACATCCCCAGTCCTCAATGTAAAATTTAATATCCAATCTTTTTAATAGAAAAACATGCTTGTTTATGGAATGTGTGATATATGTGTGTGTGTGTGTGTGTGTGTGTGTATAAACTAGTTTCTAAGTACATTATGAAAAAAATTAATCAGTTATATGTTAAGTAATATTGATAGCTGGCCTAGTATTCAGAAATTTTTATATCAGAAATTTTTCTAATTACAGATGTATCTATTCTTAAACTTGGTACAATTATTTTATTAAATTATATTTCTCAGTTCAAGTACTCGGATTGAATTTGTTCAGGTAAGTGAGAAAGTATATCTAGCTAATTCTTCAGCGTGTTCTGTGGAGATAAGCATGTTTTTCTTTTTAGAGTAATCTGTAATAAACAGAAAGATCCTATGCAATGATGAATCCTCTATGGAAACACAGTACAGCCCTATGTACTGCTCCATCCACTTAAGAAACCAAAGTAATACATTTCTTTGGTTTTCATTCTCTGTATGTATTCGGTTTTGTTTTGACAAAGGCTCTCATGTAGCCCAGGACAGACTTGCTATGTAGCTGAGGACGATCTTGAATTGCTGATTCTTTCCTCTACCCCCCAAGTGATGGTATAACAGTGTGTACCACCATATTAGTGTGTCGCTGCTCAGATACTCTCATCTACCTAGTGGTATTAAACACAGAGTGTGGATTTTATTGTTTTTGTATTAGAGGCATCATCACCATTAAAGAGTTCCATCTTGCTGGTGGACAATACCAATACTGCCGAGAGATTTTCTTTGGTTACTCTTGAGCAAGTGTCACCAAGCTGAAACATTTAGATGATCAGTGGGAAGTCTAGAACTATGGACACTGCAAAAAGCACCAGGGAATTATCTTGAAGACAGGACTGTTAACAAATACTGAGCCAGATGGCAATGGTGCATGCCTTTAATCCCAGAACTCAGGAGGCAGAGTCAGGTGGATCTCTGTGACTTCCAGGTCAGCCTGGTCTACAGAGCAAGATCCAGAGCAGGCACCAAAACTACACAGAGAAACCCTGTCTCGAAAAACAAACAAACAAACAAAAAATGCTATGAGTAGCAGCACAACACTTGTTGCACAGACCTCAAAGAGGCTCATATGATCAAGAATCACCACCACATGGGAAGAGAGTATATCTGATGCCTGTTCAGTTCTGTGCAACCTGTCACTACTAATCTAGCAAGAGCTTTTAAAGGAAACTCTGAGAAGGGAAACGTAAGTGGAGTTCCTGGCTCTTCCATTTCCACAGTTACAGTCAGAAATGCTTTCTCCATAGTTTTAGACACCCAAGATATCACTTTTACAATATGGGTACAAAGCACAAGTTAGGTCTTAAAATTGGGCAAGCAGATCAGGGATTAAACAGAGGTGTTTGACTTTCATATTGAGTCCTTCTCCACAGCAAACTGGTCCCTGGCATTGTGTCTGGCTACTAGTGTCAACTCCTTCTTTTGCAGGATGACACAACCCCTGCCATGGGAAACTTGTAACCTTTGTTGCCTACTAATCTCTGTTGGTATTTCCTCAAAAGAGGAAATGGGATCCTGATTACTTCTTTCACAGGCAGTTTTTTTTTTCTTTGTAAAATTTCCCAGCACTTTCATGGCACATCTTGAGTTTTTCTGTATCCTATGAAGGTGCAGGAGTCAGGCCGTCAACATCCTTTGTTAAATTTTGCTCCTTTGCACTAACTGATAAGAGTTACCAAAACAATAACTTTTCAGTTAGGAGTTTTTAACATTCAAGATGAATTCAGTGGAAAATATTCTTATTCAGAAAGTCTGTGCTGTTCACACATCAATTTTTTCAAGAACTTTACATGAGAAAAGAATTTTTCTTTAAATAAATCTTTCATTTATATATTTTTCATTTTCTTAGATGTAATGGAAACTGTTAGCCAAGAGGAATTAACTGCATTGAGAAAATTAGTCCAAATTTTCAATACAATATAAATGTTGAAAAATTCAACCTTTATAATCTTACATCAAATATATCTTCTTTACTTTTAGCTGCATCTTTCATTCTTCATTGTTTTTCTTTTTTTGTTTGTGGAAAATGAGTTCTTCTAAATTCAATGTCTGTTTTCACAATCGTTGAAGCCATGTTTATAATTCAGTCAGCAAGACAAAAGTCAACTCTTTCAGAAAAAAGAGCTTGGAAGATTGCACTGACAGATATAATCACACTAACTTTTTATAAATCTATGACTTTCCTTCTCTCCAGAAATTTGGAACAGCTGTTTATGAAAGTATTTTGAAAGAATAGCAGAATTTGAAAAAAAACTCACATTATAAGAAGAGAAAATAATTTGTTTACCAAGAAAGAACTGAGAACTGAAAATAAGCAAGTTCACCATCACAGAAATAGGGTTCACAGTTCTTAATAGAAAAGTTGAAGGCGGAGTCAAGATTGCTCTGGCATTTGTACATCAGGGTAAAGAATATGCAGCTCTCTCTAATTCCCAGCCATTCACTCAGCAGCCATATTTTTTCTCTTCTAAACCACAGAGTATAGAATTCATGAAATATGCATTATTATTCAGAAAAATAGGCACATGCACCCTGCACTCAACTTATCAAATATAGCCCCTTTCATTGGTCTAGGGTCCTATCTCTGACTTCTGTAGGAATTATTTCCAAAAATTGTTTTTCTCCATAATAATGCATGGGGAAAATTCTAGTACAGGCAGAGAAGAGCTGAGAATATGTTACAAGCATCATTGTTATCTTAATGGTCTTCAAAGGAGGAAAAGTAGTAAAGGCAAGTCATTTGCAATATAGACCCAGCATTGCCAAGACTGATGCTAATCTAAATGCCAGATGTTAAAGTGAACCATAATGAGCAGAAAGAACAAAGAAAGAATTCAAGAGCAATTTCTGCAGAAGAATGACTAGATTTTAATGACTAATTAAACACGTGGTATGGGGATGGACTAAAGGCTCCGTGGTTAAAGGGGCATACTGCTCTTGCAGATGGAACCAGTGTCGGATTCCCAGGACTCATGTCAGGTGGTTCACCACTAGCTATAACTTCCCCAGCACTCATGTCAGTTATATACTTCAGTTCCAGGGGGTCTGATGTCTTCTTCTGTCCTCCATCGGCACTTCACTCATGTGACTGTAGCCATACTAACACACACATACACATATACTCACAGTTTGTAAAAAATAAATAAATAAATAAATTAAATAATAACTATGGACAAATGACGGGATAGCATTGTATATTTCACTGATACAGATAGTCAGAACTATTACACAGAGAAACCCTGTCTCGAAAAACCAAAAAAGAAAAGAAAAAGAGGCCATCAGTTTGAGAGAACTGGGTGAAAGACATGGGAAATATTAGAGGGAGGGTAGCTGGGATATAATTCTATCTCAATAACATATTAAAACAACAACTTTGGAATGAAAGGGTTTGCTTGACTTACAGGTTACAGCCCATCACCTAGGGAAGCCAAGACATGAACTCAAGATAAGAACTTGAGGCAGAAACCAAGGACAAACTGGATTACTGGCTTGGTTTTCATGGCTTGCACAGCTTGCTCTTTTATTCAACCCAGGATCACCTACCCACAGTGGGCTAGGCCCTCTCACATCAGTCATTAAGCAAGAAAACTGCCTCATGACCTGGAGTTGTGGTTTGTATTTCTGTGAACAAGGTGGTCAAAAAATTGAATGATATCAGTTAGTCTTTTTTTTTCTTCCTTTCATATGCTGAAGAAAAAAGCCAAGGCTCTAAACTTTCATGGTTTTGAAAGAGAGCCTTACAATTTAAAAATAAAAATAAAATTCTTTACATTAAAGGATTACAGGCTGGCATAAAATATTTGAAATAAATTAACCCCATGTCTTCCCAGATTCTGGATTTGGAATGGAGTGAAATCACAACATTTTTTTTTACTTAAACAATAACTTACATTATTCTGCTAACCTCAGTTCTAACCCCCAACCTCCTGAAACAATTTCTTATACCTTGCCCAAACCAGAAGTTAGCCTCAGGTCGTTAAAGACTCGAATGTACAACACAAAACCATAAAATCGCCAGAGAAATAAAAACAGGGTAAAAGTTGTACACCTTGGCAATGATTATTCAGATATGACACACAAACACAGGCAACAGGAAAAAAATAGACAAAGGTGAATGAATTGACCTAAAATCTTAGGCACATCAAACTCTTAATTTAGTTGAAGAAATATTAAGTAATATAGGCCAAAATAACAAAAGCAAAAGTTAAAGCAAAGCATAGGAAAACTTCATAAAATAAGAATACATTTAAAGTATAATCGATAAAAAGGTTTGTTTTGCTATAGTTTTTTGAGATAGAGTCTCACAAAGTCAAGCTAGCTTCAAGTCCAGATCTTGAATTTCTGACCCACTTGCTGCCATCTTTAAGTGCTGGGCTTACAAGCATAAGTCACCACACCTGCTTTAAAAAGTGCTGCATGTAATCTATGTGCTAAAAAGAGAGCTAGTAAAGCACTGGCTGAAAATGAAGACCCCATGAAGCTCTTGTTTTCTACAGAGAGCAGTGCAAGATGAAATTTATATTGGACATTAGATGGTCAGTTTAGACCAGTGGTTCTCCACCTTGCTGATGTTGCAACCGTTTAATACAGTTCCTTTTGTTGTGGTGACCCCCAACCATAAAATTATGTTTATTGCTACTTTATAACAGTAATTTTACTACTGTTATGAATCATAATGTAAATAACTGATATGCAGGAAGATCTTCAGAGATACTTTGAAAGGTTCATTCAACTCCCTGAAGGGAATCATGACCCACAGTTTGAGAGCCCCTGCTTTAGATATATAAATGTAAGAAATACTTCTTTTCTGAATACTGGTGTTTAAAGCTTGGGGTTGCTTCTGAGACAAAATACTTGTAAATCTTAATTCTAGAATGACATTAATATAGACATTCTAAGAATCTGTACATACTACATCTATCTTTTTCTATATGGTTTGATGTTTGTCATAGTTAGATGAATTTAGCATATCATCACATTGGAAAAAAACAGAGAAAGTCTATGTTAAAAACACAAATGCAAAGTTATGAAATTCATGAATAATTTAAAAAGATTAATATCTAAGGGAATTTTCTTAACCAACTTATCTTTTACATAAATTAGTCTAATAAAATGTCAGAATTTTTAGTGCCTTCTTGGATATGACCATCATTTTGAAATACTATAATATTATGAATTTCCCTGAAAATAAATATTATTTTTACTAAACAGTGGATTGCCATAAGAATATAAGATAACTTGAATTATTCATGCACATTGTCAACTATAAATGACCTGTCCATCATAAACAGCAAGTAATATTATCTATGAGGTTTTATCTATGATATTGTCTACAATGTTCTTTCTGTAAAAGAGGTACTTCCTATTATTTTTTTCACAGTTTATCTGCATCCAAAATCATAACAACTATTTATAAATTATTCTAGTTTTTTTTTCAATTTATTTATTTATTATGTATACAGCATTCTGCCTCCATGTATGGCTGCATGCCAGAAGAGGGCACCAGATCTCATTATAAATGGCTGTGAGCCACCATATGGTTGCTGGGAATTGAACTCAGGACCTCTGGAAGAGTAGACAGTGCTCTTAACCTCTGAGCCATCTCTCCAGCCCCTTATTCTAGTTTTTAATCATAATTTATATGTTTGCTATTTTGCTATAATAAAATTTCCATTAGAACTTTGTTTATTATAATACTGCCCAAATAACCATTTTTTAAATGATTAAATGTATTCTGTCATGAACTTACAGTTGTATACATTGGGGAAGAATTGGGAAAGAGTGAGGAAAGAGATAAATATATTCAAACCATGTATAAAACTCAAAGAACTGATAAAAAATGAAAATAGTAGGAAGACATAAATGTAGCATGAATCTTAGAAGTCTTATTAATAAAAATCAAACCTGAGCCAGGTATTGGGGTGAACACTGGAAGATCAGAGAGACAGAATGAGCCACAACTATCTCACCTCGCCGGATCCTCAGCTGGTCTTGTTTCCTCAGACTGGAGGCCTCTGAGTCTTCATCCAAAATGGGTCTCAGCTGAACTGCTGCTAGAAGCCTGAAAGCTTAACCAGCCACATGCCTAACCAGGCCAAATGCCTCTCCAGGGCAAATGCCTCTCCAGGGCCAATGCCTCTAGTTTCTGGTCCTCACGCCTTATATACCTTTCTGCTTTCTACCACCACTCCCTGGGATTAAAGACTTGCTTTCTGGGATTAAAGGCGTGGGTCACCATGCTTGGGTGTATCCTTGAACACATGGATTTCTGCCTCTGGAATGCTAGGATTAAAGGCGTGTGCTACCACTGCCTAACCTCATGTTTATCATTGTGGCTGTTCTGTCTCTGACCCCAGATAAGTTTATTAAGGTACACAATATTTTGGGGAACACAATACCACCACACATAAATGAGGAAGAGAGGGGAAAAGTCCCATTAGCATTTGGGGATAATGAAATTTTGCAAGGTAGTTTTTGAGAAGAAAACAAAGCCAACACAAAACAATGACAAAGACCTGGATTAGAACAGAATGTTTTGCTGTTTTCTTATGTATCCTGATGCTGTTCTGAATTAGACTGCTCTCAGGCTCAAACATTTCTTCTGATTCCCTGTTTTCTCTTGTTGCTATCTCCTATATAATGTGTTATGAAAACACAACAATCTTTAGAAATGAACATATGAATTTTCAAGGGTGTAAATCAAATTTTGGCATTTTTCGCCCCATCTCCTCATGCATAAATAAGGAGCAACAATTCCCACCCTCACCATCAGACAGCTGTGACGAACTAAAGTGATACTCGTCAAAATTGTATCTCATACCGATTCAATAACTTAAAGCTATTCATTAGCATATAAGTTTAATGTAAGTTAAAACTTACATAATCAATCTTGCCACTTGTCTCCCAGGTCGCATTAGGATAATTTTATTCTGTTTCTTTACTTTTAATGTTTTGTTTTGTTTTTTTCCATCTCTTAACATGCCTCTATTTTTGACCTTATCATGCTAAAATTCAACCTCCAGGGTATATGGGTTACTCTTCTCATTGTTGAGCCCAAATGTACCTGACACATATATGTCACTTAAAGGAAGCAGGGCTGTTTTCAGCTCAGAGTGAGAGGAGATACAATCCATTGGTGATCACATTGCACCTGATATCAGGAAGCAGAGAGATAGAGAAATGATGTTGCTGGTCCATGTGCTCTCTTTTTATCTGAACTGGGACTCTAGTCTACTGAAAGATGCCCCGCCCCCATTTCAGCCTTCTTCTTCCCACCTCAGCCAATCCAGAAGCTTTCTAAGAAAAATCTTCTATACAATTCATAGATGATTTTACATCCTGTCAAGCAACAGTATTAGCCATCACACACACACACACACACACACACACACACACACATATTCTTTAATTGCCCCTTTGATGTTGAAACTAAATTGACTCTCAATCCTAAGTGTCTTTTCATTTTTGGCTATTTCTAACGTGATCCTTTTACCCCAAAATGCCATCTTATATTCGCCTACTTACATCTCTGTATTTTTACCCAGATCCAACATATTCAATTCCTTCCTTGTGTCTTCTCTCACCACCTCCATCATTTCAATATGTTTCTCTAGAATACATAGAAGATTCTTTTTCCACATCTTGCTTTTCTAATTTTCTGCTCCCTCTCCACAGCCTCTTCATTGGTTTCTGTGATTATTTCCTTCTTGATTTCCTTTCATCTTGGTTAATTCCTGCAAAATCACTAGCTTTTAGTAAGTCATTGATCATTTAGTAATTTTTATGCAAGTATATAATAATGAGTTTTTATATGACAAAAATTTTGCATACATTATTTTCTCAAAATTTTATTAATGTGTACTATTTATAAAAGAAGATTCTGAGATGCAAGAGTGCAAAAATATCACCCTCCATTCTACCTCTAAGAAATACACTACCAATAATTTTGTTTCACTTTTTATATAGTAAGTTGTTCAATTTAGGTGTGTGGAATTCATTTGTGTCACTTGGCCACAAGAAAACTTTTAAATATTGAACAAATGTTTGTTTCAAATGGCTTGTTCATTTTTAATTGTGTGTATGTATGTACATTTTGTGTGTGCTATATGTACATGTGTGCAAGTATGTATTCATGTACATGCATACATACATAAGAACACAGGAGGCTAGAGATCAATGTCAGGTGTATCTCTTTAATACTTTGCATCTTTTATTGGGAACAGGCTCTCTCAGGTTTCTGTGTTAGCTAAGTCAGCTGACCAGGGTGTTAGTTATTTGCGCTGTTACCCTGCAAGGAAATGTCACGAAACACGACAGAATCCGCTAATAAGAGTTTATTGAGAGGAAAGGGATAGAACGTGACCAGGCCTTGGAGAAACACGTGTGCAGAGAAAGAGAAAGAGAGAAAGAGAGAAAGAGAACTGGGGAACAAGGCACCGGCTTTTAAAGGCGGGGCGTGCACAGGTCAACGTCACTATTCCACACATGCGCGTGGATCACATGGTTACTCTGCGCAAGCATGCAAAGTCACGGATCCTGGTCACACGAGACGCCTTGACCCAGAAGTGGCTATCTTGACCTGGAACTGGCTAAGCGGAAGTGTCCGCCGGGCATATGCAAACACGCCCAACCTTGGGGTGTGTTGTGAACCCTTCACAGGGCACTCTCAGGGTCTACCTGTCTCTGCCCCATAGCACTGGAGTAATAATGCACGCACTGCTGCCTCCATCATTTGTGTGGGAGCTGGGGATCCAAACTTGAGTTCTCATGCTTGGGCAGCAAGCAATTTACCCATTACGTTATCTCCCCAGCCCCACCTCTAATTACATTTAATAAATTACTATGCTGCACTCTGTGAGGATGATATTGATGAGTAAAATCCAATCTCTGTACAATCACCTCTTTCATGTTAATCACAAAGATGAAGAGGATCGACATAAATATTTTGATCAGATTTTCATTTGTAGAGTGGGGAATGGAATGAAAGGAACAAACCATAGAGTCACTGTTCAAACGTTTGCAAAGTGCTATGCTTTGGATAGGTCTTAAGGATGTCCTTCAAGGCTTCTTGCACTGAAATTCCATTCCTACTCTGAGTTCTTTTAAGAGTGGAAATTTAATCTACAATGTTTATTGAAAAGGCCTTTGGGAGGTGATTAAGCCTGGGTAAGGGCATTAAGGTGGAGCCTCCATGATTAATCGATCCTTAGCCTAAAGGTTTAATAAATAAATAATACAAAGGCAGAGATACACAAAACAAACACGTGTATTACTTGCCTCTGGCTGTACCCTGTATACTATCAGGCTGGGACTGTGTCAGCATGAAGGTCATCACCAGCTGTGCTTCTCAACCTTGGATCTCCAGACTGAGGAGCCAAAATTAACATCTTTTCTTAAAAAAATAATCCAATCTGTAGTTTGTGTCATTGACAGCACCCCCCAATACCCTGAAAAATATCCTTAATGGCATGTAATATCTATTAATTGGTAAGTATTATTAACACTTCACAACAAGTTTACTGGGAGACTATTAATCCTAAGTAATTTTCGAGATGTTTACCAGGATTAGCTAATGTATTATTTGCATGACTCACATGTGGCAAATAGGGGTTCGCCAAAGGTCACACAGGAGAGATCTGAGGGACAGTCAGTTACCACCATAGTAAGCTGCCTTTGTAAAGTTTGGAAATGTGAGGCAGGCAGGTCTCAAATTCAAACCATCTGTTTCTTGTTCCCTTTTCTCCATGAAAGTTTGTTTACAGATGTTATCTCTGACAGAGGGTCCTTGAGCTGCTTTCACTGGAGTCAGAAACTGTCTTTATAGCGGTTTTGATTTTTGGTTACCTGTCCTGTAAGTCCTCTTGTTGAGAGAGAGAGAGAGAGAGAGAGAGAGAGAGAGAGAGAGAGAGAGAG
>CABHPP010137161.1:0-41188 GCA_902168425.1 Peromyscus attwateri | reverse complement strand
AGATAGATAGATAGATAGATAGATAGATAGATAGATAGATAGATAGAGATAGATGGTAGATAGGTAGATAGATGATAGGTAGATAGGTAGGTAGATAGAGAGATATGATAGGTAGATAGATGATAGGTAGATAGATGATTGATAGATAGATAGATAGATGGATGGTAGATAGGTAGATTGGTAGGTAGATAGATAGATAGATAGATAGATAGATAGATAGATGAGATGACAGATTAAAGGTGGCAAGCAATGGAGGAAAACACTCAATACTGACCTCTGGCCTCCATGAGTATACAAACATATGCATGTGCACCCTCACACACATGTACACACACATCCACACAAAATGGTAATTAATAAAACCACTCATGCACAAAGGTATAGGATCGCATGCTTGCTTTCATTAATGAATCATGACTCCTTGACCATTTCCTCAAATTCTAATATACATGTGTCTACCCTTACATAGTCCACAAGAGAAGTGGAAAAGTGTTTTCCCACATATCTTGAAAATTTCAGAGTTCCATAACACTCATAGAATGGGAAATAATCAACTTCAAATAGCACATAACTGTGACAAAGTTTCTAAGTGGAGATGGTGTTATTATAAGAACTGTATTGAACAAATGATCACACAATTTGACACAGAATAAAATCCTTTACCTTTGTCATACATGTGTATCACATGCAGACAGGCAGGCACACATGCATGCATACTCCATCTACTGTTTCATAGTATGAAGTTTGCCCAGTCCATTGTGAAGCATCCGGGAAGAACTCAAGACATGAACATGGAAAAAGATATATTTCTGACTCAAGGAATTCTAGATCTAGGTCACAGCCTACTCATGCAGAAAGAGAGTCCCTTCCCACATTGCTGTGTGGGTACCACCGGTCACTTAAAACAATGACAGCATGTACTTGGTGCCAGGCACCGTGCTGAGTGTCTTATGTGTGTCCTTTCTTTTAATCCTCATGACCTGGTGAAAGTGTTTCTCTTATTCCCTCCTTTTTCCTGCATCAACCTGCAAGGTACCACAACTTTCCACTGCCAAAGGGGTGAGACAAGATCTTAACCTGCCAGTCTTAGACAATACCTTCATCGCCTCAACGTTCTGCTGCCTCCTAGTGCTATGGATCGGCCTCCACACACTAGCACCACGCTGGTGTTGGTTAAAATGCAGGTTGGCAGAAATCTCCCAGGTGTACTGCTTCAGAAGTCTATAAACATGGAGCTTTCAGTATGGTTCACAAAGAGAAGACAGAGGGAGGGTCTTTGACAGAAGCAATGATGCATCTAACAAAATGTAACTGAGAGTCATGAGATATTTTATACAGTCTGCTGTGGTAATCCAGAAGAAATAGTAACATTTCCTGATGGCATCTGTGAGACTACAGCAAGGTCACCTTCTAAGAATACAATGAGAACAAGTGCTACCATCACCTTTATGTTTTTAAAGATAATTTGTTGTCTTTCGTGTATAATTCATGAATTTTGACAAATATATTCAATTATGTGTCCACCACCAAAATTAAGATACAAAATACCCCCTACCTAAAACAAATTCCTGTGCCCCTTTGCAATCAACACCCAACTCTAGGCTATAGCAGCCACGTCTGTGTCTTCTGCACTGACATGCTTGCATTCTCCAGGATATCCTGCAAATGGAATCACACAATACATTATATTTTGCATCTGGCCTCTTGACAGTCAGTAAATATCCTTTCTATTGCTGCAAAGTAATCCATGATGTAGATGTACCACAATCATGTATCAATTTACCAGTCAGAGGGCATTTGGGTTGTTTCCATTATTTTTGATACATGAATGAAGCCGCCATAAGGATTTACATATGTGTTGTATATGAACATGAATTTTCATTTTTCTTGGGCAAGTTAACAGTGAGAGTTCTAGATCAAATATGAAACGTATATTTCCTTACAAGAAAACTTCCCATTTTTCAAAGCATCTATATCAGCTTAATTCATACTAAGAATGTGTGTGTTAGGGAAACCCAAATCCTTCTCAGCATTTGGTTTATTCACTCTATTTCAGTGATTCCGATCTTATACAGTATTATCTTTTGCTATTATTATTTTGTTTCACATTTTCTTAATGGCTAATAATATTAAGCACCTTTCCAGGTACTATGTATCTTCTTTGATGAAGTATCTATTCAAATTTTTATGTTTTTAAATTAAATCGTCATTTTCAACTGCATTTGGAGCCTTTTATTGTTCCAAAAAAAGTCCTTTATCACTAGGCATTTTGTAGACATTGCCTTGCAGTTTGTGGATTACATTTTCATTTTCTTAACACTGTCCAAAACAGCCTTGATTTTGTAATTGTTTTACAGATTATAAAAGCCTACAGTGCAGTTAGAGAAATGGTCAGACTTGGAAACCACTTGCTTTCAAGCATGAGAGCGTGAGTTCAATCTCACACAAACTTTTAAATATTTAGAGCAAGGGCAGTGGTGGTGGTGCATGCCTTTAATCCCAGCACTGGGGAGGCAGAGCCAGGCGGATCTCTGTGAGTTCAAGGCCAGCCTGGGCTACAGAGTGAGTTCCAGGAAAGGCTCAAAGCTACACAGAGAAACCCTGTCTCGAAAAACCAAAAAAAAAAAAAAAAAATTTAGAGCAAAATCTGTAAGAAAGAGCAGATCACAGTAAAAGTTTCTGTGCATGCAATTTACAATAAATGATATAGTCATCCAGGTGTGATGGTTCATGCCTATATCCCAACACCCAATAGGCTGTGACAGGAAGACTGCCATTAGATTTGAGGACAGACTGTATATTCTACATAGCAAGTTCCAGGCCAGTCTGGGATACAAACTAAAACCCTGTCTCAAAAAAAAAAAAAAGTTACATCTAACTAAATTAATTTATTTGTGTGCTGGAGAAGTTAGGAGAACCTCATATATGCTAAGTCTATCACTGACTTAGACCCCACTCCCCCGCAACCCCTGATGGATTTTATTATTTGCTGTAAATCATGTTGCAAAATTTATAATAAAGTTTCACTGATGGTTACTTTTCCTGATGCTATGACCAAATATCTAACAGAAAGCAACTTACAGGTTGAAAAGTTTATATTGACTCATAATTTGAGAGGGCAGAATCACGGCAGAGGAGGGACTGTGAGGCAGCTGGTCACTCGGTGTCCCCTCAGGAAGCAGAGATGAATGATGGTGCTGTAACCTTCTCATCTCTCCCTTTGTACTCAGGCTGGGAATCCAGACCAGGATGGTGCTGTGCCCACACTCAACGTGGTTCTTCCTCCCCCAGCTATGCCCCTCTGGAAACACCCTCACAGCCCACTAAGAAGCATGTCTCCTAGGTAACTCCTAATCCAATTAAGCTGGCAGTGAAGATAACCATCACACTTTCATATTAAATATGGATTTTTTTTTCTCTCTTTCACTGTGTAGTCCTGGCTGGCCTAGAACTTGCTTTGTAGAGCAGGCTGGCCTCAAACTCACAAAGATCCGCCTGCTTCTGCCTCCAAGTGCTGGGATCAAAGGTGTGCATCACCGCACCGGGCTCCTTTGTCCATTTTTAAATTAGTATGTTTGTTTTTGTACATTAGGGTTGAATTTGCTACATGTTTTAGATATCAGTCCCTTCTTGGGTGTACAGTTTGCAAATATTTTCTCCCAGTGTGTGTGATGTCTCTTCACTCTGATTATATAAACTTTTCAGTCTTATATAATCCCGTTTCTTTATCCTCTGTTTTTCTTCAGTGGTTTTACAGTATTGAATCTTGTATTTGAGTCTTTATTTCTACTTGACTTCTATATTTGGTGTGTGATGAGGGTCAAATTTCATTTTTCCATATGTAGCTATTCTTAACATCAATTTATTGAAGACACTGACCTTTTTCCACTATGTGTTTTTGTGCTCCAGTTACAGTTTGTTCACTGTAACTGTGGCGGTTATTTCTAGGCTTTTGGACCTGTTCTGATGTGTCTGCTTTTGTACCAGCACTATGGTGTTTTCACTGTAATAGTTTTGTAACACATTTCCAAATCAAGGAGTGTAGTGACCTTCATGGCTTTTCATCACAGAAAAATATGCAGACAATGGTAATACAGTGTTGATGGGAAAAGGTGTGGAGGAGGCCTGTTCTTTGTGGCACAGATCTGTCATCCCAACTACTTGGGAGGCTGAAATGGGAGGATTGCTAGTTCAGTGCTTGCCAGGGTTGCAATGTGAGTTCAAAGCGAGCCTGGACCACTTAATGAAACCCTGACACAAAATTAAAAAAAAAATTTAAAACGTAGCTCAGTAGTAGAACATTTGCCTAACACATAAAAGAGTCCTAGCCCCAGTTGAAAAAAGAGGGAAGAATGCTGTCTTTTCACAAAATCTGTCAAAGAAGCAATATGAGGTTTGAAGAACTTTTAAGCAGTGGTGTGCACTGACCAGCAGGCTCTAGGAACACAAGGCAGTCCGTGGTGACGAGTTGCAGGTCCCAGGCTGTAAGAATGCCAGGAAACAGCCCACGCAGAGGCCGTCACTTAGAGAGTCAAAAAGCTCTCAAAACACGCCGTCAGGTTTTGTTTTATTTGCTTTGGTTTTTAAACAAACGAGAGGGTGTAAAGATTAGTTTTGCCTTTGAGCACAGCATAACCTGTAAGAACTGACAGGCACTTGAAGGAGTGTTGCCACCACCGCCCAGCACGGCCGCTGTGCTTACACAGTCCCTGAGTAGTCTGCTCTGTTCCTGATGGAGAAGGAGCTCCAAGTCAGAATCTGCACCATGGCGATGCCCAGCGGGACCACACAAACCAAACTAAACATGGTGTCTTGAAGATCTAAAAGTATTCTAGGGGAGAAGACGCACAACAGTTAATTTCCCCCCCAGCAGCTTCTTTTCTTATTAATTCAAAGCTATTTAACACATGGTATTCAGTGACATTTTTACCTCCTAGCTCATTTAACAAGAAAGAGACATTGTGTTGTGTGATTTTGATCCTTTCAAGCACCTGAGTAATTTCTTCCTTCCAGATGCACATAGGAAAGGAAGGGGACATGTGGACTTGTGATTACAGTCCCTGCTGACAACTGTTGCCTCTGTGACACAGAACCACATGCCATGTGTAGGTGGACAGAGAACAGAGTCCAGGCACGAAGCAGACTTTCAGTGGACCCTCAGGCTAGGCATGGTAGTGTATGCTTGCAATCCCAGCCCTCAGGAAGCTGAGGTAGGAAGACTGTGGGTTTGAAGCTAGCCTGGGCTACATAGGCAGTCCCGGGCCAACCTAGGACTGCACAGTAAGCAAGACCTTGTCTGAAAGAAAAACAATGGAGAATTATACTGCTGGGCCTGATGGTCCAGTCGTTCACAGCTCCTGGAAAGCTGAGGCAAGAGGATTGAAAGTTCAAGGTCTGTCTGAGCTACAGAGATATATGCATCCTCAAAGGCCTTCAGTCTTGAAATGTCTGCCAAGCTTTAAGCAAAGTGGGTGGGTTTGGACATTCATTTCTAGTACATACGATGGCTATAAAAGTGTTATGGTGGAATTTCTCAGGGTGACAGACAAGAACCCTCTGTCAGAAGGCTTACCTATTCTTGGCAAGTGGAGTCTAGAAAAGGCTTCTCAAAAAAAGCATATAAACAGTTCTGAAAAAATGCAAACATGTCAGCTAGAAGGCTTCTGTCTGGAATCATATGCAAGCATTCCAGCCATATCTACCTCCCCTCTAAAAGCCTTGTCATGAAATGTTCCTGGTACTCTGGTCTGGTTACATTTGTTAGGTGTGGCTCTCCCTCTGAATCCTCACTCATTAAACCTGCCCGTCCCCTTGACTCCTACATGGTCCAATGACTGACTGCTACCCACCCACTTCCAGTTTTCTTCTGCTTCTTCTAGGGTACTGAGACAACCACCAGCGCCAAGGGCAGCAGCTGAGACTGCTCACTGCATCCACACAGTGGGCTCATTGCTACTCTGCCCAAATGCGCTGTGGAAAACTTCATTTCTAGAAGCATGTGGTATTTTGTTTCCCAGAATTCCCTTGTTTGAGAAAAATCCTCTGTGGAGTCAAGAACCGAGGGCTAAACGCAGAAACTCAAGGCTATTTTCCCAGTTCCACAGACTTCAAGTGATGTAACTTAATTTTATAATGATTACATTTCAAACCAACAAAAATGTAGAAATTAATGTAAAGAATACACTATACCCGGGTTGGGGATTTAGCTCAGTGGTAGAGCGCTTGCCTAGCAAGCTCAAGGCCCTGGGTTCGGTCCTCAGCCCTGAAATAAAAAAAAGAAAAAGAGAGAGAGAGAATATACTATACCCAGGTATAATAAATACCAAAAATAAAATACGATTGATGAATCAAAAAAAATCCTCTCAGGCTGGAGCAATGGCTCATTTGTTAAAGGCTAGACTTGCAATCAAAAATAAATATAAGAAAAATCCTCTCCCCTCTTCCATAGGAGACCTGTCTCTGGCCTTAAGACTTGGTGGGAAGGGCTGGAGAGATGGCTTAGTGGTTAAGAACACTGGCTGTTCTTCCAGAGGACCTGAGTTCAATTCCCAGGACCCACAGGGCAGCTCACAACTGTCTGTAACTTCAGTTCCAGGAAATCTGACACCCTCACACAGACACACATGCAGGCAAAATGCCAATGCATATAAAATAAAAATAAATCCCTCGGCTCCAAAATAAATAAATAAATTATTTTAAAAAAAAAAAGACTTGGTGGGGCCTAACTGTTCAACCCCAACATCCAGATTTATTTATTTTATTTTTATTTTTATTTTTTGGTTCTTCAAGACAGGGTTTCTCTGTGTAGTTTTGGTGCCTGTCCTGGATCTCGCTCTGTAGACCAGGCTGGCCTCGAATTCACAGAGATCTGCCTGGCTCTGCCTCCCGAGTGCTGGGATTAAAGGCGTGCGCCACCGCCGCCCAGCCCAATATCCAGATATTATCCAAATCTCATCAGAGGAAGTTACGCCTATGTGATCACTACTGCCTCAGTGATAGGCATGTGACTCACATGCTGCCTCTCAGGATCTGCCTGAGGACTTTGGATGTGCTACTGGGTCAAAAGTGTGCATTTATTCACAGCCTGGAGCTGCTCAGTCAGTAACCCTGGGAGCTGTGTTGCTACTGAGTGGTAAAAGCTTGAAGCCTAAACAGAGAGGTCAAAGGCTCCTGACATCATTTGAGATCCAGTTCTACTGGACTTTACACACATCACCAGGAGGTCCCTGTTGTATTGAGGCTAGCCTGCACTACATTTCTGCCACTTGTAGCCACAATGGCCTGAAACCATGCCTTTCCAGCTGGCACTTACGCCCACATTACTATAAATTAGCTGCTTTGATCATGCTGGGTGAAGGTGGTATGTAATTGGCCACAACCGATTAAGACAAAGAGGTTTGAAACAGCTGAGCACAGATTTCTAGAATGAGAGCACAAGGTCATGACTGTGCTTTTGAACTTGAGGCTGTGGGTGCTTATAAACGTGAGGCATCGCTTGCCAGCCTTGACTGTTCGTTGATTTGAGCCACATGACACAGTAGATGGGAGACAATGGGTGCAAAATGCCAAGAGGTAATATGGAAACCTAAGTTCCACTTTGAAAGAGAGTCATGTCTCTAATAAAAGAGAGAAGGGAAGTGGCCTAATCAAGCCTTTAGAGAGGGGGGCACAGCTAAGAGCTGCTTGCTAGTCGCAGAATTATTACAATATGTGCTTTATGAAAAGGCTGGTTTCTGCTTGGCAGAGGGACCTCTGTGTTCTGATCTCAGTGTTTCATTAGCAACAGGAGCCCATTATCCTTCAGCATTCTCTAGTTATAACAGATTCCAGCTTCAGAAATATCAAGAAATTGGACTCCAGCCGCCAGGGGCTCTCTCTGGGAGATTTTCCACCTCTGTGATGGAACTGTCTTTTTTCTCCTGTTTCCCTGGAGAGAAGGGTCTGGAGAACACCTGTGATGATTTGCAGGGTCAAAGCCTCTTGTGAGCATGCTGACTTAGGCTCAGAAAGGCTGGAAGGATGACTCTGTAGGTAATGAGTACGTGATCGTCAAGCATGGGGACCTGAGTTTGCATGCCAGCACCATGTAAAAATGAACAAAAAAGCTGGGCATAGCTACTCACACCTGTAACCCAGTGCTGAGGTTTGGGGGTGAGGTGGATGGTTTGGGGGTAAGGTGGATGCCAGCCTGAGGTCAGGTTTAATGAGAAGCTCTGTCTCAAAGTAGTGTTGAGTGATATAGAAGGACAGCCAACATCCTCCTCTGGCCTTCATGCATGTGTACCTGCACATGCACATGCATGTAACACACACACACACACACACACACACACCCCTTAGGCGACATGTGCAAAGGCAGCAGAGGAACAATCATTCCAATTAATCTAACAACCAGGCAACTACCCTGCTGGGGATCTATGAGCACACTTAAACTTTTCTTGCAATCATTGAATGGCTTCACACTTCTCAAAGTACCTGTGAGTTCCCCATTACCTCACAGGCTGTCTTGAAGCTCTTCAAAGATTTGTCTTTCAGGTTCTTTTATTTTCTCAAAACAGGGTTTTTCTACAGCTGGCCTGGAGCTTGCTACATAGATCAGACTGCCTCAAACTTGGGGCAATCCTTCTGGGACAACAGGCATCCACCATGCCTGGCTTCTTCTACTTTCTCAAGATTTCTTCTTTCTCCTGGAAGTTTATTCCAAGTCAAGGACATGATTTTAGAGAATTTATTCTCCTCTCTCTCTACTGGAATATGGATTTTTTAACCCATTGACTAATTAGGCTAGTTTGCTGTTGGAATGACCTCACCTCTCATTTTCTACTAACTGTAGTGTTTGAATGAAAGTGTCCCCCCGCCACAGGCTCATATATTTGAAGGTCTGTTTCCCAGTTAGTTGGTGGACTGTCAGAAAGGATTGAGTGGTGTGGACTTGTTGAAAGGGGTGTGTCAGTGGGGGTGTTTGAAGTTTCAAAAGCCCAGGCCAGGTCCAGTGCTCGCTCTTTGCCTCCATCTTGCATATCAGATGTAAGCTCTCAGCTACTGCTCCAGCACCATGCCTGCCTGCCTGCTTCCATGCTCCCCACCATGTTGGTCATGGACTCACCCTCTGAAACTGTAAGCAAGCCCCCAATTAAATGCTTCCTTTTATGAGTTGCCTTGGTCATGGTGTCTCTTCACAGCAATAGAACAGTAAGTAAGATATCAACATTCTGAATGAATCTCCAGCATAAAAAAATAATTCTTTAGGCAGGCAAGATGGCTCAGTGAGCCACATTTGATCCTGGGAATACACACAGTAGAAAGGCAGAACTGACTCCCACAAGTTGTCCTCTGATCTCTACACTTACACCATGGCACACATACTCATTCATTAATTCATTCATTTATTCATTCATAAGCTGTGTTTATGCTTTTTTCACTAAATATTTGCTGCATTAGGTTCTTGGGATGCAGAGCAAACAATAATCTTGGCACTCAACAAGCCTTACCTTCTAGCAGAAGCAAAGAAACCATAAACAAGTGTATTTAATTTTAGAATGTAATTATGATATTTCTCTTTTCCTTATGAGAAAATTTCATGGGCTCCATTTTCTTTCATGATTTTCTCCTTTCAAAAGAAAAAAATAACTACCTAACTATAGCTAATGATATCCCAAATATTACCATCTGGTACACCTTATTTTCTTAACTTACACCTGCTAAGCCATTTGCAAAGTCAGCTCTATGAAGTAAAGGGGGCATAATACAGGTTGTCATACTGGCACCTCAAATTCTATTACACTTAGACTCTTCCTAATCACAAAGCTCAAGTTAAGCCTGCCGCCTCTCTACTCTCCTTTTCCCGGTTGAGATCATCTCTAAAGGCATGAAATTACTGGGTCTGCATCCATGAAATAACTTTTATTGCCAGTCATAAAAACAAGCAATCCTATCTATGGAGTTGTAAGCCAAGTCAGTATCAGTGTGCATCCCTGAGGAGGAAAGGCATGCTCAGGTTGGAAAGGGCCAAAGAAACTTCAGGTCTACCTGGCAGGATCAACTCACACATAAACTGTTGCTACCTTGGGAGCAGAGAAGAAACTTCCCTTTCATTAGGTTGATTTTCTAAGAAGAATAGTTGTCTAAGGGTGAGCATGGAGGCACAGGTCTATAATCTCAGTACGTGGGAGGCTTAGGCAGGAAATCACAAATCGAAGGTCAGTCTACATCACATAGCAAGACCTATATCCAAAGCAGAGATAGGAATGGGGGAGGAGTCTAGAGACTAGGAACCAATATTGCATATTTTTCCCCACAGTTCTAGAAGCTTGAAGTCCAAGACGAGAGAGTCAGCTTGGTTAGACTTGAGTAGGAAGCCTTTTATTTGCTTGCAGACAGAAAGTGATGTCCTGTGGATATTGAACCTGGGATCCTGCACATGCTAGATAGGCATTCTACTGTGGGCCACACTGACAGCCCCAGGAAGTCATGTCCTTGCATGGTAGAGATGTATGGCAGAGAGAGAACATATATTTATTTATTTACTTCCTCTCTTTCCCTTTCCCATGCGTGTATGTATATGCTAACACTAGGGATCAAACCTAGGCCTTCACACTTGATGATGTGGATGCTGTTATCAATGAACAATACCCAGAACCCTGGCCTCTCTTCTATCCAGAGCACTTATCCTGTCATGCAAGCCGCACACTCATGACTTGCTATGAACTTACTCACTTCCCAAAGGCCCCATCTCTAAATATTGACCATTGTGAGTTAGGACTTTAGCATATGAACTTTGAGGAGACTCAATTCAGTTCACAGTATTCTGTTTAACACGTTTCTTGCAGCACTGCTACTAATTTCCCTAACAACATTATACACCAAGGGATAGACAGGATAATTTAATTGCCCAAAGTTACATGGCTAGTGAGTCTGGAACTAGAACTGAAATTTCTACCTACATAATTTTATCTCAACTAAAAATCTCTCCAGGAAAAAGAAATGGTACCTCTACTCTATTTTTAAGGAAAAGAACAAATAAATCAGTTTATTTAAGAAGGATGTCCTTTTTCTGTGGAAATGAGTTAAGATACTATTGAGTACTAAGGATCTCACAGCTGGTTATGATCACAGTGCAGTCTTGAAATGTATCTGATGCACTACACACCTACTTTCCCTTCCCAGAGGTTGAGAGATTTTCTTCATGCATCCATCTATGAAGATTATAGGGAGGAGGGTGAAATAATCTAATGTTTCCCCAGAAAACACCCTAAGGTTGATACTCCCTCCGTTGGATTAAATAATTTCCTCAGGTAGTCCATTTGCAATGGAACACTAGGTCCATTAACAGAAGTAAATAAGAAATGCTATGGGGGAAAATTAACCTGGGCCATAATTCTATGGAAAAACCTAAAGTACATATATTACTGTGGTTCTAGATATATCTTGTTAGAGTCTCCCCAAATTTCATAACTCCATCTCCGACATAATATCCATAAACCAATGCAGCCTTGACTATAATCTTTTTGGCCAAATGTTTTTAATTTAAAATGATGCAAACACTTGGGTCTACTATAGTTAGTGCCTAGACTAACATTGGCTCAAAATAAATGCTTATCTCTATATTCCTAAATGTACATGTGCTCATATGTATTTTGCAACTTTAATATTTCGCCAGCTTTTAATGCTGTCTTTCCAATACCACACAATGCTGGGGGAGGGGAAGAAGGTAGTTGTGTCTCACCAAAATACAAAATCTGAGGCAATGCATGGAATGTTCTAACTCTTGGGTTTTTCTAGTTCTTTTTGTGCATCTATAATAGCTATGCAGACTCTACAGAGGCAGTGTTGGGTTTTGCGGGTTCTTTTTTCTTTTCTTTTCCTTTTTTTTTCTTGCCAAGATTGTATGTATTGGCTGGGCATGGTGGCACAGACCTTTAATCTCAGCACCTGGGAGGCACAGGTAGGAGGATCTCTGTGTGTTTGAAGCCAGACTGGTCTACATAGCAAGTTCCAAGACAGCCAGGGCTACATAGAGAAATCCCATCTCAAACAAACAAACAAACAAACAAACAAAGATTCTATGCATCAACAAACTCAAGATTAATAACATGGAAAAATATTAGTAAACCCCTGTGGTCTAGGAAGATAGCTTGGTCAGTAAAATGCTTGCCATGTAAGCATAAGGACCTGAGTTTCACCCCCAGAAACCACATAAAAAAGCCTGCATGATGGTGTACACTTGTAACCCCAGCACTGGGGAGGTAGAGAAAAGAGAAGATCGTGGGACTGACTGCCCCCACCCAGCCTAGCTCACATGGTGAGCCTCAGACCAGTGACAGACCCAGTATAAAAAATGAAATAGCACCTCAGGAATGACATCTGAGGTTGACCTTTGCCCTCTACATACATGTACATGCATACACACAATAAATAAGTAAATAAGAAATATTTTAAAATACAAATCTTGAGGCTATTTTGAATCTGTAGGTGAGTCATCCTGAGTGACTCATCCTGTGTCTGAGTCCTGGCTATTGCTGTCTACTATGCCATTGATGGAGGAGAAAGTCATTTTCTAAAGTTTCTTCATGAACATAATTTTGGAGGTATCTATTGTGAAACCTCAAGACAGAAAACCAGCAAAAAGAATGGTGTATATATACAGAACACTTATTATTTTATTTTGGGTTTTTTGTTTTTTGGGCTTTTGTTTGTTTGTTTGTTTGTTTTTTAGTTTCTTGAGACAGGGTTTCTTTCTGTAGGTGCTGTGGCTGTCCTGGAACTCACTTTGTAGACTAGGCTGGCCTCAAATTCATGGAGATCCTCCTGCCTCTGCCTCCCAAGAGCTGGGATTATAGGCGTGCGCCACCACTGCCCAGTTATTTTGGAGGTTTTTTTTAGACATGTTCTATGTAGCCTTGTCTGGTCTAGAACTCTCTATGTAGACAAAGCTAGCCTTGAACTCACAGAAATCCTGTCTCTGTGTTCCAAGTGCTGGGAATAAATGCATGTGTGGGATCAATGGCATGTGCTATTACACCTGGTGATTTCATTTTTCTTTAGAGCCAAATAATAGTCATATTATTTTATATATGTATCAGACTTTAATTATCCATTTATCTGTAGATGGACATACAGGTTGGTTCTAATTCATTGCTATATAAAGAGCAGTAATAACTGTGGATATGCAAATATCTCTATGGTAAGCTATAGCGTTCACAAGGAATGCTGCATACATAACCTTTCTTGTTTGTTTGTATAACCAGCCTAGCTGTCCTGGAACTCACTCTGTAGACTAGGCTGGCCTTGAACTCACCTGCCTCTGCCTCCCAAATGCTGGGATTAAAGGTGTGAACCCTGCACCACTCTGGTCATACATAACTTTTAACAACATGCTTGTATGGCTTGGGGTAGAGCTCAATAGTAGAGGATTTACCTAGCATGTCCCAAGTTCTGGGTCACATTTCCAGTATTGAGAAGAAAAAGAGGAAAGAAACATGCTTGTATATAAACCAGGTTGATCACAGAAAGCCATTATTCTTTTTTTTATTGGTTTGGTTTGGTTTAGATTTTTAGATAGGCTCTCACACTATAGCTCAGACTGACCTGGAACTCACTGTATAATACAGGCTGGCTTCAAACTCATTGTAATTCTCCTGCCTCAGCCTCCCATGAGCTAGTATTACAGGTATGAGCCATCATTCCTAGCAAAAGCTATTTCTTAAATAATGAATTTTATTCATAAATTATCTACAACACACCAGTAGATGACAGTGTAATCCAGTGAATAAAACTGGCAGCCTTTGACTCCTGGTGAAATGTACCTTTGAATTTCTAACGTCCTAATGGAGCATCAGGAGCTTGGCCAGGATTGCAGGGCACTCCTGGCACATGGAGTGGGTACGGTTATGTACCCAATTGCAAGTAACCAATCACAAGCTTGTGTTCCTTTGCATTTGTGGCTTTTCTAACCTCTGGACTTGGCTCAGAGTTCTGGACTTGCCCTTCTGCCTCCCTAATGCCATGTAAGCAGAGCAGGATCAAACCTTAGGACTCTAGCTCCTAGCTCAGTATTAACCCGGCAAAATTCCATAAACACCTGCCAAGAAAGAACACAAATCTACTTAGTTGAGCAAGTGAAAGGAGGAGGTCTTTTCTACAAAATCCTAGAACTGTATTGTGCACTCTCTTGTGTAATATGAGGGTGACTTGTTCTATAATTTCACAACTATCATGTCTGCAATGCTAGGGATTGACTCTCACACACACTTGGCAAGTGATTTACCAATGAACGACATCCCCAGAGTTCATATAATTTTTTAGCAGGACTTACATACATACATACAGAGAGAGAGAGAGAGAGAGAGAGAGAGAGAGAGAGAGAGAGAGAGAATTAAAAAGAAGTAAATATATATACTAAACATACAATAAAGTAATCTGTCTGGCAGAAAATATTTTCTTTTCTTTTTCTTTGACAGGGCCTCACTCTAGTCTAGGCTGGCCTGGAACTCACTATGTAGCTCAACCTGGCCTAAAGCTCACACAATCTCCTGCCTCAGCTTCTCAAGTAGTGGCATTACTACTATGTTAGCTCAGAAATAACACTTCTTTAATTGCATCAAGGAATTCAGAATATCTTTTGAAAGAGGCCAAGGAAAGAGCACTAGCCCTAAGCAAGCTGGTTCAGTACACTGGAACAGTTAGCAAAGGATTAGATGCTATATTGGGTGTCGTGGCACATGCCTTTAATCCCAGAACTTGGGAGGCAGAGGCAGATGAAGCTCTGAATTCAAAGCCAGCCTGGTCTACAGAGTGAACACTAAGACAGCTAGGACTACATAGAGGGACCCTGTCTCAAAAAAAAAAAAAGGAAGAAAGAAAGAAAGAAAGGAAGAGAGAAAGAGAAGGAGAGAAAGATAGATAAAGAGAAAGAGGTAGACAGAGAGGGGGAGAGAGGGGGAGAGAAAGAGAAGGAAGGAGGGAGAGAGGAAGGGAGACAGGAAGGAAGAAAAGAATCAAATGCTAGAAAGCTTATCTGCTAGGGTGCCATTTATTTCAATAGACACATTTGCTCAGTTCTTCACACTGGTGGAACTTAATAGGTTTTGTGCCCACCACTTCCCATAATAGGTTTCTCCACCCACATAGTAAGCTAGATCAAGCCAATTTGAAAAAGTATAACAACAGGTTTATTTGAACAAAGTGACTCCCAGGTAGGTTCTCCAGTCCCAGAGATTGAGGCCAGAGAAGCCAGCCACACCCACAAACAAAAGTGGGGAGACTTTATAGGTTGTAGGCACAGCATGTTGACTTGTCTACCACAAGATGGGTTTGTGCCCAAGTATGGTCAAAAGCTGAGTGCTTAGGCAGGGACTTGGGTGAGTGGCTGGCAACTTCAGGGGAGGAAGCTGTAGTAGCCACCAAGAGTGTAGAACTGGACTTTTTGGTGCCTTTCCTTTGTTCGAAGCCTATGAATAGGCAGGATTTGGAGAGAGAGGCAGGAATGGAGCTTTCTGGATCATGCAGGGGCAAGTTGGAGGTTCCAACTGAACAGAGCTATATTCAGCAAAGCACACCTGCTGAGTGCTACAGTTAGCTTCTGGACTTGCAGGTAACATGAGCCACATGAGGCCACCAGAGGCCAAGGTTTAGTTATCACTTAGAAGATAAAAGATATCCAAGTGCCTGTATGAGCTTGTGTCTCTGAAAATGCTTACAGTATCACAAAACTGGTTTGCCAACATGTCAGGTTGCCAACGTGTCATGTTGCTGAGCCAACAAGAATTAGTGTTCAGAGCTGTTGTTCCCAAGGCTATAAATCTCTAGGTTCCTCACCTTGACTGCACAAGGGGAAAGGTGGAAGCTTTAAAAGATGCTGGCGGCTGTGTCATATCTCCAGAGTTTCTAATTGAACTGGTCTGGAATGTAACCTCGCCATGGGATCTTGTGATTCTACAAATGGGGTTGAGAGGCTTGACTGTGGGGCCTTTGTGTTTTCTGAGAACATAGATAATTCAGAGCAAGCTAAACACACCTGTTCTTCCTCCCTTGCTGTCAGAGCTCTCTAAGAATAAACTAATATAGGAGATACATGGCCATGCGACTCATCAACCGAGTCTGTCTTCCCCACCTTTCGGTCACCATAGCTCTCTACCACAAACTTGCTTGAGGCTTGTAATGCTACTTCAGTTTACAGCAACTCCTCCAATAAGAAAAAGAGTCACGTAGTATATGGAGAAGCTAAGATTATGAACGAGTCCCTGCACATTCTACAGAAAAGATAAGGGTGCTGCTCAATCCCCAGTACCACAAAAACAAAAGCTACCAGATTATATGAACACCACAGAAGAAGTGCTGTATAGAAGTGTGTGCTCATCTCAGTAAGCCCAGCACTTGGGATGCTGAGGCAAGAAGATTAAGAGTTCCAGGTCAGGGGCCAGTAAGATGGCTCAGTAGATAAAGGTACTTGCTACCTGGACTGAGAACTGCAATTCCTGGTACCCACATAGTGGAAGGAGAACCTACTCTTGTCACAGAATGTGTATATATGGTTGCTGGTGCACACATGCACGTGCGTGCGCACATGTGCGCACGCGTGCGTGCACACACACACACACACACACACTCATTGAATAACCAAATGTACAAAGTTTTTAGAAGCAAATATGTACAATATTGATTATTTCATCTAAGGAGTAACTATACAAATTTTCTCTGGACTTTAAGCTATTTTGTGTGTTTAAATTTTTTTCATAATAAAAAGTTGAGAGAAAAACCAAGGTGTCTGGATTAGTAAGCAGAAGACAGGAACACTGATCAGTATGTGCTGAAACTAATGCATTCAGATGCAGACAGCTGTGTGCGTGGTTATGGTCAAACTTTATATTTTCATGTATTTGAAGATGTTCATAATAAAGTGTTGGAAGGAGAAGTTGTGACAAAGCTTGAAAACCTTTGTTGATGTAGAAAAACCATAAAATTGACAGAAAAAAACTACTAGAACTTAAAGGTATTATAAAAAGACTGCAACATATTCTACCACGCCAAAGCCCATGTCTTTCTTATCTACAAGCAATAAATAGGTAGAGTTTTAAATTACAAATGGAATGTTACTTATATTAGTGCCCTCAATACAAAATAGAAAATAGTTATAAGCCTGAAAGAGATAAGCAAGATCTACATAAGGAAAACTACAAAACTCTGACAACAGAAATCCCAGGAGGACTAAATGGTCCCTGCTCATGACAGGGCGTCTCAGTCCGGGGAGCTGTCAATTCTTCCCACTTGGAGCTATAGACTCACTCTCCCGTGAGTGCTCCCTGACTGTAGGCAGACTGGAGTAGGGAACGCTCCTCCACATAACCACGTACCTGTATACTTCTGGTAGGATCCATTTTATTTTTGTGAAGATCAAACCTAGAGCTTCCAGTGTGCTAGGTAAGTGGACTACCACTCAGCTCTCTTCCCAGGCCTTGGTGGGGACCTATCTCAGTATTTTGTAATCTCTAGAGCCCTATGGATACTCTTTATTCATATTTTATTCCCAGTACTGTCTTATCTAGCACATAAGCAAGTCCTCAGGAACAGGAAATGGAGCAACAGTGAATGAGTGGACAACTCAGAAAATACAATCAATATGTAGCTTTGTGTGAATTATACAAACATATGCAATATATGTGATTTCACTAATGGTATTTCAGCTATCCATTAATACTTTTTATTATAGCTCATTTGAGATATGTGAGTTAATAGCCAACAATATCCAAAGTCCAAGACAGTTTCTTTTTTTTTTTTTGGAGCTGAGGATTGAACCCAAGCGCTCTACCACTGAGCTAAATCCCCAACCCCCCAAGACAGTTTCTTAGAGTTCATAGGAAAGGGGGAATTTTCTTGCATGACAGCAAAGACTTTTCTTTCAGTCTACCTGTTGTTGGGCTCTCCATATCCATACTGGGTTAGCTTAGACAGGATCAACATGGGAGCCAAAGACTGGGCAGGCCTGGTAAACAAAGCGCAGATGCCAAAAACCATCAAAGAAAGGGGAGACCTGAAACAGACAAAAACAGCACTGCTCTTAATATGAATCACATTTGTTGCATTTCTTCTCTTTCTTCTTCGAGACAGTGTGTCTCACTGTGTAGCTCTGGCTTGTTGTCTGGAACTCACTCTGTAGACCAGGCTGGCCTTGAACTCACAGAGACCCATCTGCCTCTGCCTCCCAAGTACTGGGATTAAAGGTGTGCTCCACTGTCCCTGTATATCTATTGTATTTCTGTACTCAAGTATATATGCATATCTACGTGTGAAGGGCCTCTTCATGTATGAAGTTCCCTTTGACTTAAGTAAACAACTATAGAAATAGCTTAGCAATTATAAAATATTAATTCCTTAGTTTTAAGGAATAATAGAATTTAACTCCTTTGTTGTTATTCTTTTTGTTGTTTTTGTTTGAGACAGACTATGTAGCCCAGGCTGAACTTCAACTCACTATGTAGCACAGTCAAACCCTGAACTTGAGGTGATCCTTCTGCCTTAGTCTCCGCAGTGCTAGGATTACAGGTGTGAGTCACAACACACAGCTATCTACTGAGACAAGGTCTTGCTATATGGCTGGCCTAGAACTCAGGTGATCTTCCTGCCGCAGTCTACTGAGTGGCTGAGACTTCAGGAAGGTGCCACTATACTTAGCTGACAGTAAGCAGCCATATGGTACTTATGTATGTTGGCATTTGGTAAATGTTGGTGCACTGCAATTCGTACAACAAAAAACAAACTGAGATTTCACTTTGGTTCCTAAGCTTTAACCCTGCTGTGGCACTGGCTGTGTGAACCTAAGCAATAAAAATTATAATGTCTTTTCAGAAACAGGAAAATAGTGCCAGGGGCGAGGGATGTAGCTCAAGGGTAGAGCACTTGCCCAGCATGTGTGAAGCCCTGAGGTTCAAACCACAGCATCACAAACCAAGAAAAGAAAAAGTCACCCACGGTGAACAAGCATGAACATCCTATGGTATTCTGTTCCCTTGATCCCAGTGACAGCCATTAGGATCATCACTCTGGTGTTGTGGAATATTAGTTTAAGATGTGTTACATTAGTTTATACTGTGGAACATTTGTTTAATGATGCAAAGATGTGTTGCATTCTTTTTGTTTTACATTCAGCAAACTTTATATTGCAAAAAGAGAAAAAACAATTGAGACAGGTGTTTGCTCTCAGTGTTGCATTCTTTTATGTTGCATTTGTTTAACTCTATAAAGCTGTGTTACTTTGCCTTTCTGAAACACCTGATGGTCTAATAAAGAGCTGAATGGCCAGTAGCTAGGCAAGAGAGAGAAATAGATGGGGCTGGTGGGCAGAGGGAATAAATAGGAGGAGATAAATCTAGAGAGAAACAAGGAGTGAGAAAGGGAGAAGGAGAGGAGGACTTTGGGGCCAGCCACCCAGGAACACAGCCAGCCATGGAGTAAGAAGGAAAGAAAGATACATAAAATAAAGGTAAAAAGACCAGAGGCAAAATGTTGTTAAAGAGAAATAGGATAATGTAAGTCAGAAAAGCTGGCTAGAAACAAGCCAAACTAAGGCCAGGCATTTATAAGTAAGAATAAGTCTCCAAGTATTTATTTGGGAGCTGGGTAGCAGGCCCCCAAAGAGTTAAAATACTCTGGGATGTATTTGTGGTGTCAATATAACTGAGCTATAAGTCCTGTCTGACAGTTTGTACTTAATATCTGAATAAATATACTTACTGCCTGTTAAACTTCAGTAAATCTGCATCAACCATGTCAGCCAGTGGCAAGTTAAATAAGCCAAAGGAGGCGTGAACAATCACCCTAGAAAAAAAGTTACAATACTGTATACATATGAACATTCTACAACCACAAAGCACAGATCTTACTATTAAAACAAAGCAATACAGGACATGGAGAGATAGCTCAGCAGTTAAGACAATTGGCTGCCCTTTAAGAAGACCCAAGTTCAATTCCCAGCACCCACATGGTGTCTTAGAACTATCTGTAACTCCAGTCCTAGGGTTACACCCTCTTCTGGCCTCCGTGGGCACCAGGTACACACATACAAGTGAAACATTCATACACATAAAATAATTTTAAAACAACAAGCAAAGCTGGGCACTGTAGTACATGCATGCAGTCCCAGCACATGGGAGGTTGAAGCAGTAGAATCAACAGTTCAAATCAACTTTATTTACACAGTGAGTTCAAGGCCGGCCAGCCTGAACTACACGAGACCCTGTCTCAAACAAACAAACAAACAAACAAACAAAACTAAAATAGAAGAAGACATAGGCAAAACACTTCAAGAGACTAGGTAAGTCTAAGAACAATAACAAGCCATTTAAGTTGTTCAGCAAATGAACTAATTTATTTTTATATGATACTCAAAACACAGGAAACAAAAAGCAGAAATAGATAAGTAGAATTACATGAAACTAAAAAACATATTCAAAGCAAAAGGAAAAACATCGAAGAGTGAAGAGGTAGCTTACAGAATGGGAAAAATTTATGCCAACTATTCATCTGGATTAATATGCAGAATATATAAGGAATTAAAAAAGAACTTCACAATATCAAACCACCAAAAATAAATAAATAAAACTAAAGGCAATCCCATTAAATATTCTGAACAATCTTTTCTCAAAAGAAATATAAATGTCTGGGCTGGAGAGATGGCTCAGTGGTTAAGAGCACTGGATGCTCTTTCAGAGGACCCAGGTTCATTCCTAGTACCCACATGGTGGCTCACAACTGTCTGTAACTATAGTTTCAGGGATCTGATGCCCTCTTCTGGCCTCCGCTGGCACAAGTACACACGTGGTGCACAGCTATATATGCAGGCAAAACCACCCACACACATAAAATAAAATTTCTTTCAAAGATATACAAATGGCATAAATGTATGCTAAACTGGTCAATGGGAACTATCAGATATTTCACTCCAGTTAAAGTGGTTATTATCAGGTGGCATGGTGTCGCATACCTTTAATCCCAGCACTCAGGAGGCAGAAACAGGCAGATCTCAAGAGTTCAAGGCCAGCCTGCTCTACATAGCAAGTTCCAGACCAGCAAGGTCTACACAGTGAGACCCTATCTTTAAAACGGGGAATGGCTATTGTCAAAAAGCCCAAAACCAAAAGCCAAGTGTGGGTGATGTAGAGAAGGCCCCCACAGACTGTAGACAGGCATGTACATTAGAGAAGCCACTGTGGAGGAGGCTGTCTGTCGGCTCCTCCAAAGCCTGAAACCAGAGTGCAAGTAGATCCAGCTACTTTACGGATGGGTATACCACCAAAGGAAACAAAATCAGATGCCAAAGCGATATTCACATAGCCTACTTTATTGCAGCATTACTCACAGTCGCCATGATATGGAATCAGCCAAGATTAATGGATGAACAGATAAGGAAAATATGGTATGCATATATAATGAATATTATTCAATTGTGAAGAAGAATGAAATCCTGACCTAAGTAGCAGAGTGGATGGAACTGCAGAGCACTAGTTTCAGGGAAATAAGTCAGAGTCAGAAAGTACTACATACTTGTTCTCTCTCACATAGAAGGTTCTGTTTGTTTGTTTTAATAAGCCTGAATGTAGAATAGTGAGTACACGAAAGTGAGAAATAGTTAAAAAGAGGCTAGACATGATAAGTACACATGCAGATGTACTAGGATATCACACTCAACTCCAGCAATACATGAACTATCTCTTGACTGACTTGCTTCTGAGATGGTCTCATACAGCCCACGTTGGCCTTGAACTTGCTATGTAGACAAGAATGACCTTAAACTTCTGATCCTCCTGCCTCCACCTCCTAAGTACTGGAATTACAAGCGTGCATATGCCTGGGTTTTTGTTGTTTTGTTTTCTTTTTTCTTTTTTTTTTTTTTTGGTTTTTCCAGACAGGGTTTCTCTGTGTAGCTTTGCGCCTTTCCTGGATCTCACTCTGTAGACCAGGCTGGCCTCGAACTCACAAAGATCCCCTGCCTCTGCCTCCCAAGTGCTGGGATTAAAGGAGTGCACCACCACTGCCTGGCTTTATTTTTCTTTTTTACATTGATTTATTTATTATATGTGTGTGGTATACGTGTTCATGTAGGTATGTGTGAATAAGCATATTGTACACTCATGGGTACTAAAAGTGTCTTCTTCAAACACTCTCCATTTTAAAAAATATTTTATTTGTTTGGTTAGTATGTATGTGTGTGTGCCTGAGTCTATGTATGTGTACCATGTGTGTATAGGAGCCCACAGAAGTCAGGAGAGGACATCAAATCCCCTGGGACTGGAGTCACAGACTGTTGTGAGTCACCATGTGGGTGACAAGAACTGGAAGGCACTGAACCTGGGTCCTCTGCAAGAGCAGTAAGCTCTCTTACTGCTGAGCCATCTCTCCAGCCCTCCATCTTATTTTTGAGACAAAGTCTCTCTCGTTGAACCTAGAGCTCACCAATTCAGCTAGGTAGGCTGGCCAGTGAGCTCCAGGGTGCTGTCTCTACCCCATGGTCCATGCCCCACTTCCATTGGGGTTATAGGCACATGCTGGTGTGTCTGGCTGTTTACATGGGGGCCAGGGTCCCTCATGATTATACGGAAAGCAATTTACCAACTGAGTCATCTCGTAGCCCCTTGTTGAGGCTTTTTTATTTTGGGGGGGGGTTTGTTTGTTTGATTTTTTGTTGTTATGTTTTGTTTGTTTGTGTTTTGATGAGATGGTTTTATTTCCTTTTGAGACAGAGTCTCCTGCTTCAGCCTCTGGAGTGTCAGGTTATAGGAGTGAGCCACCACACCTAGATGATTAAACAGAGCCTATCTTTGCTACAAATCTACTATGTGAAATGCTTTCAAAACACAAGCTGTTAATAGTCAAACAATTTCACTGAAAGGTACAATGTCCCAGCCTACAAAGGAGAATGAAAATCCATTCAGATCAAATATGTTAAGCCTGGCGTGGTGGCTCATGCTTGTAAGTCCAGCTACTCCAATTAGAGACATTGAGATGATCAGAAGGGTTCTGGGAAAGTGTAGTGTGATGCTGAAATAGACCTGGCATTTACTTACATGATAAAAGTGAAATAAACAGCCAAACAGTAATAGTACTCCTGTCCCAGAAGTAACATGACAATGGCGGCCGCTCCTTCTAGGTAGAAAGAAATTAAGATAATCTTATAGTAACCATATTTCTTCAGCCAGGACTGACCTAGAAGTACCAAGCACTGCAAGGGAAAGAGATTGACACTATGTTAAGAACAAGCCTGCCCCACCCGTTAATCCAGCTTACCTGTGCTGACAAAACTAAATACCTACTGAATTACATCCGTTACATCATGGCTCAGACTGTCTTGACGGGGAAGGCGTGTGTGGGTTTGGTTTGATTTTGAGATGGAGTCTCACTATGTGGCCCCATCTGGCCTGGAATTTACCATGTAGCCCAGGCTAGCTTTGAACTCTCAGTAATCCTCCTGCCTCAGCCTCCCAAATGCTGGGATTATAGATGAGCCACTATACCCAGCAGTTAATCCATATACATTAAAAAAAAAATGAAGCTAGGGATGTAGCTCCGTGCTCAAAAGCACACACGAGGCTCTGGGTTCCACCCCCAGCACTGCCAAAAAGGGAGAAAAAGCAAAGAAAAAACTACAGACATTAAGCCGGGCAGTGGTGGCACATACCTTTAATCCCAGCACTCGAGAGGCAGAGGCAGGCAGATCTCTGTGAGTTCGAGACCAGCCTGGTTGGTCTACAGAGTGAGATCCAGGAAAGGTGCAAAGCTACACAGAGAAACCCTGTCTCGAAAAACAAAAAAAAAACAAAACAAAAAAAAAAAAACTACAGACATTAATATTGTATGGATGTTAAAGGAACTGCTACTATTTCCATAAAACATATCAACGACCCAGGAAGTGAAAGACTCAACCAAACTAAAACAAATACCAAGTTTACACTTGGAGGTTAAAGCCCAGCATTGACTAAGCATCTTATCATCCACACTGTGAGGTAAATCTGAAATGTCCCTGCTCCTGAAATCAGAAGTCTTGTGCACAATAGCTAGGTCTCATCCCATTTCTTCTGGCTAAGTGTTATGTATTTTAAGCATTCCAACAGATTCACACTGAGAACTAGTTTGTTTTTTTTTCCCCTTTTCTGCATTTTTGTTCCCAGTTCTGAAGCTGTTCGTTGTTCTAGACTGAAAAGTTGTTACATGTATAGGCACGGGCATTCACCAAGATCAGAAGACACTCTGTTTTCAAGATGAAAAGTGCACATTGTTTAGCCCAGAGATGTTTCCACTAACCAAACGTATGTACATTACAATCGGAGAGGATTTTGAACAATGTAAGTCAAATACAAATGCCCTTTAATAAACAGAAGGGTTTCCCCTCTGGCCCACTCTTTGGCTTACTCCTCTACTTTCAAGGAACAAGAGCTCATTTTCTAGAGGCTGAAAACAGTGCCTCAGTGAGTGACGAGCTCCAAGGCATTTCTTAGAGGGGAAGTACATAAAGCACGCAGCAAGTTCCAGGATGCTCTTTTGTGCAATTATATTATAAAGTCACTCGTGTCTACTTACTGAAATGAAGCTGCTTCATATCAGTCTCTAATACAGAAATATGCAAGATGTCAATAACGCAAGAAATGTGACAGCGTGCAAAATGCAATATTTGGAAATCAGAGCCTTATCTCTGAATCCCAGCTTTGCCACTTCTAATTGCCCATGTGCTCAAAGTCAAGTCACTTCTCCTAAGAGACATTTTCTGATGTCTAACTCTTCTCCCCTTTCAACTTTTTGCTCTCTTTTATTGCATTCTACCAATGAACAATATCCCTGTCACTCCCCACTCCCCTCATTTAGGTCCATAGTCAATGTATAAGACATTCAATAATTTCTAGCTATTATTTTTGTGTCCACTATATATGGAGAGGGAGACATGGGCCAATGCTATTATTACATAAAAGCTCATAGGAACAGAGGAGAGAAAGCCTATGTCTGAAAGTCAAGCCCGCCACAGGCAGAAGTTGGCCTCCCTTTCATATGTCTACCTGAGTAGAAATCTTCAAACAGCTTGTCCCACCTAAGTGTTGGCAAAGTCACCCACAGAAACCTAAAGCAAGCCAGAGTGAGGAAGGTAGTGCTGTGGTCTTGGTGTCTAGTCTGAGCTGTCCCTGTGTGCCAGAAAGAGCCAGCATCTCCAGAGGGTTATCTTTATGGAAGGAGCCTTTTAAGTCAACCGTGTGTTTTCCTTTAGTCAGTCTGCCTAGTGACTGCATTAGACAGGTTCTTTTTTTTTTTTTTTTTGGTTTTTCTGGACAGGGTTTCTCTGTGTAGCTTTGCACCTTTCCTGGATCTCACTCTGTAGCCCAGACTGGCCTCGAACTCACAGAGATCTGCCTGGCTCTGCCTCCCGAGTGCTGGGATTAAAGGCGTGCGCCACCACCGCCTGGCGACAGGTTCCGTTTTTATTTTCATTTTATAAATGAAGATAAGGAGATACAGAGAAATTGAGTAACTTACTGAGGATCACACAGTTAATAAGGGAGCCAAAGATTCTCCCTTGGAAAGATTTTGAAGCCATACCCTTAGATGCCACTAATCTGCTTCTCTTGGAGAGAGGGATGACTGAACATTTAAACAGCTACTGAAGAGAAAGACCACTCGGCATCCTCAGCCACACCATCCTGCACACACCTGATTTCAGAAGCTAAGCTGGGTTGGGCCTGGTCAGGACTTGGATGGGAAGAAGACCACTTAATTCTCAATCTATAGCCCAGGCTGGATTTCTGTGAGTTCAAGGCCACATGGGCTACATGAAATTAATCCAGTCTAAAAGAAAAAATGAGCCAGGCAGTGGTGGCACACACCTTTAATTCTAGCACTTGGGATCACACACCTTTAATCTCAATACTAGGAAGGTTAAACAGGAAGTGATATGGCTGGGCAGAGAAAGGAAGTCACATGCCTTTCATCTCAGTGTGGTGATATATTGCTTGTAATCTAAGAAATAAAAGCTTGCCTGAAGATCAGAGGACAGAGCTAGCCACAGAGTTAGCCATAGAGATCAGGCTGTGGTAGCACACACCTTTAATCTTAGCACTCGGAGGTCAACCCTGAGATCAGGTACATACAGGTAACGTTATATGAACTGAGCATGTTATATTTATATATTTAGGAATATATATACGTATAATAATTAAAGAAAAGAGGCCATGGATTTGAGAGACAGCAAGGGAGTGGGTGGTAGGAGTTGGAGGAAGGACAGGGAAGGGGGTAAATGATATAACTACATCATAATTCCAAAAAAATTAAAATCTTTTTAAAAATCTATCCAGGCCTACAGGTAGAGACCCATAATCCCAGATACTGCAGAGTCTGAGGCAGGAGGGCTGTTTCATTCCAACTAATGTCTATATAGAAATGGACAGATTGATCCTACAATTCATACAGATTTTCAAGAGCCCAGAGTAACTAAAACAATTTTGACTCACACTTTCTATGCCATCAAGAAATTGGGAAAATATAAACAATCTATCTGATAATGGATTATATCTAAAATTTTATAAAGTGCCAATATAACTCAGTAATAAAAATACAAGAGCTGGGTGTGAGGCACACGTGTTAGTCCTGTACTTGGGAGGCAGAAGCAAGATGATCTTGAGCATGAAGTCAGCCTGGGCAATGTAGCAAGACTCCAGCTTTAAAAAAAAAAAAATTAAGACCAAAGGAGACACAGGCCAATAATCAGAACCCTGGGGTTGTTCACCAGCCAGCCTACTTGGTGAGTTTCAGACCAGTGAGAAACCCTGTCTCAAAAAAAAAAAAAAAAAAGGTATGTAGCAACTGAGAAAAGACACTCAAGGTTGTTCTCTGGCCTCCACATGCTCTTGCACACATATGCACATACACTGCACACACACACACACATGCACTTGTATATATATACAAATATAAATACATACATACACACAAATTAAAATAAAAAATTAGAAGATAGAGAAAGTATGGTTTTAAAAATATATAATGAACAAAAATTAGAAAGCAACCTATTTAAAAACTGGGCAAGCCGGGGAGGTAGTGATGCATGCCTTTAATCCTCTGAGCTCAAGGCCAGCCTGGTCTACAAAGTGAGTTCCCAAACAGCAAGGACTAATCAGAGAAACCCTGTCTTGAAAAACCAAAAAAAAAAAAAAAGCTAATTAGAAATTTTTCCAAAAACACACACAACATTCACTTCACAGCCATTAGGGAAATGCAAGCCCAAGCATGATGGGGTGTCATTCACACACAGGAAGATTGCTGCAGGAAAGAAGGCAGATTTATTCCCAGCACTCGGGAGGCAGAGCCAGGCGGATCTCTGTGAGTTCAAGGCCAACCTGGTCTACAGAGTGAGATCCAGGAAAGGCACCAAAACTACACAGAGAAACCCTGTCTCAAAAAACAAAAACAAAAACAAAAAAAAATGAAGGCAGATAATAACAAATGTTAGTGAAGTCTGGAGGAACTGGAAACACTTTGCACTATTACAAACAAATTGTGTGGCAACTTTGGAAATCCTCCACTATCTCAGAATGTGAAGCACAGGATCACTATCTGGGACAGGCTTTCTATCCCTAGATATATACCAAAAAATATGACAGCTCAGAGGGTAAAGGCACTTGAAGTCAAGGCTGATAACATGAATTCAATCTCCAAAGACCACATAGTAGGAGAGAACTGACTCCTGCAAGTTGTCCCCTAACTTCCATATACCCACAGTGGCACGTTCATGTCTATACACTGTGGTGATATTGTGTTCCCCAAAGTACACTGTGCACCTTAATAAACTTATCCGGGATCAGAGAACAGAACAGCCACTAGATATAGAGGCCAGAAAATGGTGGCACACAAGCCTTTAATCCTAGCATTCCAGAGGCAGAAATCCCTTTGGATCTCTGTGAGTTCAAGGCCACACTGGAAACAGCCAGGCATGGTGACTCACGCCCTTAATCCCAGGAAGTGATGGCAGAAAGCAGAAAGGTATACAAGGCGTGAGGACCAGGAACTAGAGCTGGTTATGCTTTTAGGCTTTAGAGCAGCAGTTCAGCTGAGATCCATTTGGAGATGAGGACACAGAGGCTTCCAGTTTGAGGAAACAGGATCAGCTGAGGAACTGGCGAGGTGAGGTGGCTGTGGCTTGTTCTGCTTCTCTGATCTTCCAGCTTTAACCCAATACCTGGCTCCAGGTTTGTTTTTATTAATAAGACCTTTTAACAATTCATGCTACAATACTCAAGTACACAGAATACTTTTTTTAGTAGAAATGAGGGGCTAAAGAGATGTCTCAGTTAAGAGTGCTTACTGCTCTTTCAAAGAACCTGGGTTCAGTTCTTCACACCCACATGGCAGCTCACAACTACCTCTAACTCCAGTTCTAGGAGATCTGATACCCTTTTCTGACCTCTGCAGCCTCATGCACACACGGTGCACTCAGACACATATGCACAAACAAATGTGGAAATATATCAAATATCCATCAACCAATGAATGGATAAACAAAATGATACAATGGAGTATCACCCAGTCATAAAAAGGAATGTGCTGTAGTTTGAATATAGTTTGTTCCCCTCAAAAACTCAAAGTTTAGAGTGGAAACAATCCAACTATGGTATCTAGAGATGAGCCTCTGGAGGCAAGCAGGATGGATAAAACTTCAGGCTGGAGCTTCCATGATTGACTCCTCATGGCTTTATAAGAACAAAGCAGAACTCATATACATATACCCAGGCCTGCTGTCTCTTGCCTTGCAATGATCTGCATGGCCTTAAGACTACTAGCAAGAGCATCACAAAATACAGCTTCTGTTCAATCTTGAATCTTGAGCAGGGAAATAAACTTTTCCCTTTTTTCTTTTCAGTGCTTGGGATGGGACCCACAGCTTTCCATATGCTGGGCAAGCACCCTATATCCCCAGGCCTAAATCTCTTTTCTTTAAAATATATCTAGTGCACGACTGACAAATGACAATAAAAAAAAAAAAAAAAAGGCAAGGCCAATAGCTCGTGCCTGTAATCCCAGTTCCTTGGAGTCAGAACTGGAGTGAGTTCAAAGCCAGCGTGGATATTGGTGCCACGCACCTCTGGGTGTGCCTAGGGGCCTGGGAGAAGACCCATCCTAAATGTGGTCAGCAGTTAGATCATGGGATGAACACCTGAGTAGGACAAAAGGGAAGGAAGAGAAAAGCCAATAGAGCGCAGCCATCCCCGCGATCTGCATCCTGTCCACTGAGTGCAAAACAGCCTCTACCACCTGTTGGCACCACCGGGCTGTGGTCTACTTGACCAAGTGCGTGTGGCCAAGCAAGCACAGCCTGAGCCCTCTGAAACTGAATCAGAAGAGCCCTTGGCGTTGTCTATGTCAGCTGTTCTGCCATGGTGCTAAGGAAAAGTTAATATGCTACTCTGTGCAGAACAGCTTATTCCTTAACCCCGGAAGTGTCTAAGCACCGGGTTTTACCTATTATTTAATTGCAAAATGAGAAGAAATCTGTATCACAGGCTAGGTTAAGTCACAGATTTAGAAGACACAGTTAGCTGAAGGTAGCACTAGGTCAGCAGTCCAAATGGTTAACAAGGAACATGCCATCGTCCATAAGGGTCATGACCACGGAATTTTAATAACGCTCTGAGGTTCCAGGACTCAGGCTTTTTGCCAAGTGTTTTGAAACTCTGCTCCATGAATTCTTGATCAAGTTGACTCTTGTGGGTTTTTTTTTTTAATTTTGTTTGTTTTCATCCGAGTTACTGTTTACTTAAGAAATGATGGGGAAGGGTAAAGAAAAGGACAGTAGTACAACTGTGGGCCTCTCGAAAGAGTCACATCTAAGTGTCTTCTTTCTTCTGTACTTTGTTTTGCTTTATTTAGTTTTGGGTTTTGGTCTTACTTTGTAGCCAAGGATAGCCTCAAACATCTAACAATCCCCCAACCTCAGCCTCCCTGAGTACTAGGATTACAGGTATAAGCCATCATGCCCAGCTACACATGAGAGTCCTGATAATAGCTATCTATAGATGGTTTTGATGGTTTCTGAAGTTCTGTTGACGCAGGGGTTAAAGGTGAAGCATGCTGGGTGTGTCAGCTCACACTGTAATCCCAGCACTTTCCCAAGGCTAAGGTAGGACTATCATGAGTTTTAGACCAGCCTGGGCTACAGAGTGACAATGTCTCAAAAGAAAAGAAAAAAAAGTACAAACTGTTTTAGTGTATTTACTAAATGAGATTATAAAGTGGTTATTGAGAGGCCAGTAAGAAAAAACATAGGTCAAGGGTTAAAGGAATCCTCAAGCTCCATGGGTCATAAGGAACTCCAGGCCTAAACTCTGACTCCAGATGTGATTCATAATCTAGTTTATAAGGCTTCTTGGTTCTCAGCCAGCAGGGGTGAGGGATTCCTTTCCCTTCCCATGTGCCTTGATTTTCCCTTTCTTTCCTGCCCCTTTTGAGGTTTCTCCCATGAAGATGAAATTTTAAATGCCTGAATAAAGCAAAAATACACACTCAAAGGAAGCCATTTCCTTCTTCCACAGCTTTACTGGTGCTTAGATTCAAAGCCAAATGTTTAAAATACTGGGTCATAGAGATGGCTTGACACCAAGCTTAACCACCTGAGTCCAATCCCTGGAACCCACATGGTGGAAAGAGAGAAACCACACCTCCAAGCTGTCTTCTGACCTCCACAGGCCACCCTGACACACACAAATATACACATGCACACAACTGTCCAAGCCTGGTGGCTCTCTAAGTTCAAAGCTCCTTGGTCTACTTAGCAAGTTCCAGGCCAGCCAGGGCTATACAGTGAGACCCTGTCTCAAAACAAACACGTGCATACACATAATAAACAGATAAACATAATTTTAAAAATAGTTTGTTTTTTAAATCACGCTGCTTGGCCCTCCCTGTGCTCTTCCCCTGCTTGCCTTTCATTTCCTTTTCCACCATTTCTACAGGATCCTGCACAGCAGCTGAGCTTTTACTCTTGTTTAGAGTTTGTTAGTAAACGTGTGTCAATTAGTAACACTACCCATTTAGTCACATTTTTTATTTCCTCAGACAGCTAAGAGTTCATCTTTAGTCCCACTAGGAAGACACATGGAGAACCTTCACATACCTGAGGGCAGATGAAGCCAGCCCCATACATGATGCTCCTTGCGGAAGAAGAGAGAGCCTCGGTGGGAATGAGGTTATCTGCAAAGATCATCATGAAGTTACTGAGGAAGGTCAAATGGAAGACTTGAAAGAAATTCACGATGAGGAAAAGGTGGAAGTTCCTCTGAGACAAGATTTGTCTCATGGGTAAGATAGTGGAAGTCCACACCAGCTCCTGTTCACTCTCAGAGAGGAAGGCTTCCTTCGGGTTTCTTTTACATTCAAAATGCTGCATATGGAACATGCCACTGTAAAGGCTGGTAGCTGCCAGGAAGGCGGTGACAACGGCGACGAGCTGAAAATTGGGCAGGATTTCCATGTTGTGAGAGATGAGGCCACAGAAGAGGATGCTGGTGGAGCCCAGCAGGGATGCCACCTGGTTGATTTTCATCAGTTGCAGCCTGCTCTCATGTCTGGGGAAAGTCTCTGCAAACAAGCGGCACTGGGCTTGCTGCACCCAGGTAAGGGTGCTGTCAAATGCGCACAGGGAGACGACCAGATGAAGTCCGTTGAGCCAGTCACCTTCTTGATAGTGTCTCCAAGGGAACCAAGGGAGCAGGAAGGCCGCTGCATGTAGAAGGGCTCCAAACAGGGAACAGTGGTAACTCAGACAGCAATTGTACTGAGAGTTCATTAGAAAATACCCGCTCAGGTCATTCAGAACATTCCAGATCATTAAAATGACCTAAGGAGAGAGAAAAAAAATACACATACAGGTTGTGTAGTTGTTAGTAGTGTAGACTACTACATTCAAGATGAGAATGACCCCTGAGGCTGAGTATGGTGGCATATGCCTGTGATTTCAGCACCTGGGCGGCTGAAGGAAGTGGCTCATTGAGTCTTGAGACCTGCCTGCGATAAGTGACCCGGAGAGCAGAAGGGAGGGAGGGAAGAAAAGGGGGGAGGCAGGAAACGGGAAGGAAGAAATCCTGCTGAGAAGTATCTAAAGCCGACGCAGTTTTCAGAACTATTACTCAGCATCAATAATAGTGGTAGTATGCCACTCAAAAGGCAATATACATTTGTTTTGCATTCAGGTATAGTACAAGTGTTTACACGTATTACTTTATCAAATCCTTAAAAAAAAAAAAAAATAACCCTCCGGTATAGGCATTGTTATTCCTCTGAACTTACAAAGTTAGTTTCTTCGGGCAGAGAAGATAAGCAATTCATCTAGCTAACTGGCACACAGGGCCATACTTCCTCATGAGATTCAGGCCCTTCCTCCTGTTAAAATTGATTTATTTACTTTATGTTATGTCTATGAATGTTTTGTCTACATGTATGTATGTGTACTGAACCACCATGTGGATGCTGGGAACTGAACCCAGGTTTTCTAGAAGAGTAAAATGTGTTCTAAATCAATGAGTCATTTCTCTACCCTTCCAAGACATCATTTTCCATATCTACATTAAGTAAGATTAAGATACCAACAATAATAAATCAACTCAAATTCAACATAGTAAATTATGTAGTTCTGTAATAAGCAACATTATAAAGCACAAGGGGAAATGTAAAAACATTATATCTATCCATTCAGTTCATTTATGATAAATTATAATACAATTTGCCAATATTATCAAGCTTTTCAAGGTATAGCATCTGTTCTGGATAGTTTTATGACAACTTGGCACAAGTTGGGGTCATCTGAGAGGAGGGAACCTCAATTGAGAAAATGCCTTCATAAGATTGGGCTGCAGGCAGGACTGCAGGGCATTTTCTTAATTAGATTGATGTGGGAGTTCCCTGTCCATGTTGGTAGGACCACCCCTGAGCAAATGGTCCTATAAGAAGGCAGCCTGAGCAAGCCATGGGGAGCAAGCCAGTAAGTGGCACCCTTCTATCATCTCTGTATCAGCTCCTGTTCCAGGTCCTTACCCTGTCTGGAGTTCTTGCTCTGACTTCCTTCAGTGATGTACTATGATGTGGAAGTTTCAGCCAAACCCTTCATCCCCAACTTGCCTTTGGTCATGGTGTTTTATCACAGCAATAGAAACCATGACTAAGACAGTATCTCCTTCTCCTTCCCTCTCTTCTCTCCTCTTCTCTCACAACCCATTCCCTTTGCCTTTCTCTTTCTCTTTTCCTTCCCTCCCTCCCTTTCTTTCTTTTTGAGATAGGATCCCTCTAAGTAGCCTGGACCAGCCTTGAATTCTCAACAATCTTCCTGCCTCAGTTTCTTAAGTCCTGAGATTACAGGTTTGCACCATCATAGCCCAACATTTTCTTGATAACTCTTGCAGGTATGTGAAGAATCCACTCTTCAATAAAAGACAGTAAGATATCATGATAAGGAAGAAAGCTCTGGCCTACATTTAAGGAGTAAAAATTGCATCCCACCTGGGATTGATAGAAGGCCAACTCTGAAATCTTGTACAGTTCCAAGAAAAGTTTCACACAGTAGAAACTGAAAAAAGAACTTAACATTTCAGTTCCTAGTGTAATCAGAGAGTATGCCCAGGCTGGGGATTTGATATTTGAAAGTGTCATTTTCCATGCAGAGGAAGTTTTCCTCCCTGTTTTTAAAAAAAAAAAAAAAGAAGAAAAAGAAGTTAGAATTCATTATTTGCACACAGTAGTTGATGGGTTAAAAAATTCCATTAACATTAGTAATGTTGGTTAAAATCCAAAAATACTTGCTGTAAATGTCACCAGATTTCTTTATCTATTTATTTTATACTTATTCAACATTTTTGAGATGTTGCATGAGCCCCAATTCGCATGAAGTATGACTCTAGTTACATTTGTGTGTGTGTGTGTGTGTGTGTGTGTGTGTGTGTGTGCGCGCGCGCTGAGTATCTTCTGCTATTGCTTTTCCCTTTATTTATTTATTTTTTTTTTGAGGCTGAGTCTTTCACTGAACAAGGATCTCACCTCCTCAGGAAGACTAGTGCCTAGAAAGACCCAGGGATCCTCTTGTCTCTGCTTTCCCGGAGCTAGGAGTGCAGGCATATGCCACCACACCTGCTTCATTGTTTCCTCACATGGATGCTGAGGATGGAACTCGGGTCCTCATGCTTACACCGTAGGCACTTTAACAACTGCGCCATCTCCCCAGCCTCTACTTACATTGTCATATGTCTTCTAAATTATCAAGTTTAGACATGCTTAGCTGGTGGTCAAGGAGACATGTTTAGGCATCAGCCTCCCTAGCTGAGGAGGAACAGAAAATGAACAGTGAGATGACAGCCTTTTGCTAAAATCAGAGGAGGACTCGAAGGTCCTTATCTGTGATAAGATGCTCATCCCATAGCACACACTTGCAGTGCAATAGTTATGTGACCTTCTCTCGATAGACTATGTAGCTTTGTGTTGCGGGATAGTCATACACCGTGAAGATGTGTTGCTGTGATGGGTGTAATAAAAAGCTGAATGGCCAATAGCTAGGCAGGACAGCTAGATGGGACTTCCGGGCAGAGAGAGAGAGAATGAGGGGAGAAAGAAAGGCAGAGTCACCAGCTGGACACAGAGGAAGCAGGATGGGCAGTACAGAGTAAAGTTAACTAAGTCATGTAAAAGAACATAGATTAAAAGATATGGGTTAAAGTTATAAGAACTAGTTAGGAACAAGCCTAAGCTAAGGCCAAGCTTTCATAAGTAATAATAAGTCTCTGTGTTATTATTTGTGAGCTAGTAGCCCCCCAAAAAACCCATCTACAGCTTTGATCCAAAAGCCATATCCAAGAGGAACCAGAAATAACAAATTTTTTTTTTTTCGAGACAGGGTTTCTCTGTGTAGCTTTGGTCCCTGTCCTGGATCTTACTCGGTAGACCAGGCTGGCCTCGAACTCACAGAAACCCGCCTGGCTCTGCCTCCTGAGTGCTGGGACTAAGGGCGTGCACCACCACCACCCGGCTCATAGTCTTGTTCTAATGTAGATGCCCCTATCACCTCACTTTTGATCTGTACAAGTGGAAAATAGAGAAAGGTTAGCTAGCAGTAGGGAGATGTAAATTCAGCTTGTTTTTGTTTTGTTTTCCCAGACAAGGTCTCATGAGCTCAAAGGCTGACCTCAGACTTGCTATGTAGCAGAGGCTGGACCTGAACTGCCTCCACCTTCCAAGTGCTGGAGTTGCAGGTGTGCACCACCATGCCCAGTTTGTGTGGTGCTTGGGATCAAGCCCAGGGTCTCATGTATGCTAGGCAAGCATATTACCAACTGAACTACCTCTCCAGCCCCAGATTAACTTTTGAAAACTTGAATTGTTGATTACATATTTAAGATAATGTAGCTCAGGCTGGCTTGGAACTTGGAATCTTCCTGCCTCAGTTCCATGCAGGGTAGAATTAGAGGGCTGTACTTTGGCACCCCATTGATCTTCTTTATCCTTGGCTTACTAGACCATTTCACCAGCTCTCTGTGGACTAACTGAACTGGGGAAGAGATGAATTTCCACATAATCTGAGGATATTACTCACTTGAATAGTCTTCAGGCTTCTCCTTTAACCTTAGAGTAGCAGGAACAAATCAGCAGACAACTCAGTCTACAGTATCCCATTTCTGAGGGACAGGGAAGGCAAGTGGGAAGGGAACGGGCATCACAGATGACCAAGTTACTGGTCCCACAAACTCCAGAGAAAACCAAAAATGACAAAAGTTGGGTGTGGTGGTGCAGACCTGTAATCCCATCACTCTGGGGGGCTGAGGTAGGAGGTTCAAAGAAGTGAATTCAAGAGCAGCGTAGGTTCTGTGAAAATCTGCATCAACCTGCCCCTTCAATTATTGGTTTCCAATCTTTACGCTCTGGTAGACCCAAAGAGTAGTTTAATTGTATGCACCATAGAGCTCCAGAATTATCAAAAGGGGTTATTAAGCTGGCATGATAGTACATACTTGTAATCCTAGCACTCTGAGGGCTGAGGAAGGAAGATGATGAGCTTAGAGCCAGCCTGGGCTAAGCACTGAGACCCTGTCTCACAGATAGAAACAAAAAGGACCACTAAATCCATATGAAACACTATCAGTAGATTAAGAAAGAATGTTTTTTCTCAGCCTGTAGTTCATTGGTAGAGTGATGGTCCTGGGTACAATTTCCAGTACTGCGATAACAGCGATGAAAATGTTTTATCTATGTGTATTTGAGTTTTTTGTTTGTTTGATTTGGTTTTGTTTTGTTTTGTTTTTGGTTTTGGTTTTGGTTTTTGGTTTTTGGTTTTTGTTTTTTTTTTTTTTGAGTCTGAGTTTCTCTGTGTAGCCCTGGCCATCCTGGAACTCACTATGTAGATCAGGCTGGCCTGTAGCCCAGAGATCCACCTGCCTCTGCCATCCAAGTGCTGGGATTAAAGGCGTGTGCCACCATCACCTGGCTAGTGTGTGTAGTGGGCAGCTGTTTGAGCCATGCGCTGAAGCATCACCCCCGTGAGGCAGCTGTAGTTGTTACACTTGCCCTTACCTTGAAATACCTGCCCCTAGGGCGTGGCCACCCTTAAGACCTGAGATGCACATAAACTCTCTTTCTTGGCTACCTCGTGTTTTGGATGCTGAGATCTTGGACCAAGCCTTTCAGCGTGGGACATAGCTCAGCTTTCCCGGGCCCTATGACAAATCTCCCATGGTTGTGAGTTTACCCCCAAACAAATTCCTTTGGTCATTAAGCTGATTCCGAGGATTGCTAGCGATTTAATCACATTATGTGTGTTTTTGTTTTTGTTTTTAATTATGGGAGCGGGGTGGGGCTGGTATGTGCATATGAGTGTAGTTGCCTGTAGAGGCCAGAGGTGTAAGATCAACCTGAGCTGCAGTTAAACATTGAGTCATCTCCCCAGCCCCAGGTAGTCGTATCTTTTAAATATGCGTAAATTCTGCTTTAATGATAAAATACAAATCTGTTTTTCATTTCATCGTTCTGCAGTTCTCAAGGCTTAAGAAGTCCAAGTACTGCAGTATCACGAGGTCAGTCAACATTTTTGGCTTTAAAAGGTAATTCTCCAACTAGAAAAGCTGGAAGTACTGGTGAAGGCTTCACCCTCGGGATTTGCTTTTGGTGTAAGTTCGAATGAAAATTGAGGCTAGAGGTCACCTTGTTACTTAGTCAAAAAAAAAAAAAAAAGAAAAGAAAAAAGTTGGGGGAGTTGGTACAGCCCAAAGCCAAGATACAAATTTAGCCCACAAAAATCTAGACATTTTGTACTTCAGGCTTTCCAGCATAGGCATGCTGTGTCTTTCTGAACTGTTCTTCTAGCATTAAGTCAGAAGGGAGACATTCACAGACTTGGATCTTTCTAGCATAGGCATGCTGTGTCTTTCTGAACTGTTCTTCTAGCATTAAGTCAGAAGAGAGACATTCACAGACTTGGATCTTTGCAAAGTCTCATAAGCTCCCCAAGTTCAAAAGAATTTTTCAAAGAATTCGAGTTAAGTACCCAGCCTGTCTGAAGTGAACACAAAGTTTTAATAGCATTATGGAAAAACTCTGAACTCTTTACTTATACATATTGAGGGGGAAAAAAATCTTAATTTCCCTCACAAAAAAACAAACAAACAAAACAAAACACATCCATATTTTCCTTTCAATTACATCTAGTCAATGTTTATTTCAGTATCAAACTGAAAATCACTTCTCATCTTTTAAAAGCTGCTATTACTGTCTAAAAACTCCCTTAACATGATTTTACTATATGATGTGGAGTGTTTCATCTTTACAGCCAAGAACAAAGGATTCCAGAAGCCAACTTGTCTTTACCACGGAGTGTTTTATACAGCAGAGATTAAAAGCAGCAGGATGCAGTCATGCTAAGGTTAGATCAGCACACTGTACACTGGTAAATTATTAAGCAGACTCCAAAACCCCCTGTTTCGCATCAACTTGCACAGTTATTCACTAACCCTCTTCTTGGCCAAATTTTATAACTGCAGGTGCTATTTATGATTGCTGCGTGGAGACCCGCGGAAGACAGAGCTTTTAGCTCCAAAGGCTTTTCTCGATGCACTCTTTGTTCAGGATTTTGCAGAACACACACAAAAATGACCGGCTCTGAAAAGCGCATCCCTAAAAAAGAACCCACAGACCCACCCCAAAATGAATAAAGTCTCTAGGGGTTGTTCCTTATTTCTTCTGAAAATTGTTAAAGAACATTCCAATACACCCCAAATTTGGAACTGATATGGGTTTGTCCTGGAGAAAATAGCCACCACCTTGGTCTTTCAGATCAGTGACTCAGCTCAGATACATGATTCCAGGTCTTCAGCTTCCACAATCTACAAGTCCTAAATTGAATTTTCTTTCTTTCCACAGGGTTCTGTCTGATTATAGTAATTGGTTCTACATTGTCTCATTTTGTGTCTGGACTGATATACTGATGTTTCTGGAAGAGGCTTTACAGGGGACCTAGTTTCCTGTTTTAAAAACATAGCAATGAAAAGTTGACCAGTGACATTCTGCCTTTTAGTGTACTTGTCAGAGGGACTCATGAGTTCACCATTTCTCTGTTAATATTACTACTTGTTTAAAATTGTACTTGTATGCTGGGCAGTGGTGGCGCACGCCTTTAGTCCCAGCACTCAGGAGGCAGGGGCAGGCGGATCTCTCGAGTTCAAGGCCAGCCTAGGCTACAGAGTGAGTTCCAGGACAGGCTCCAAAGCTACACAGAGAAACCCTGTCTCAAAAAACCAATAAATAAATAAATAAATAAATAAATTGTACTTGTTTGCCGGGCAATGGTGGCACACGTCTTTAATCCCAGCACTCGGGAGGCAGAGGCAGACGGATCTCTAAGTTTGAAGCCAGCCTGGTCTACAGAGTGAGATCCAGGAGAGCCAGGGCTACACAGAGAAACCTTGTCTCAAAAAACCAAAAAAAAAAAAAAAAAAGTGTGTTCATGTATTTATTGTGTTAGGGAGGTATGTATGTCACAATAACATGCATGTGGAGTTCAGAGGACAACTTGTGGGAGCCGGTTCTTGCCTTGCACCATGTGGGTTCCTGACATCAAATTCAGCTTGTCAGGCAAGGAAGCAAGCAGCTTTACCCACTGAACTATCTGGCCTTCTCTACTTTGTTTTGCTTCTGTTTGTTCTGTTTTCTGAGACAGGGTCTTGCTATATAGCACATGCTGGTATCAAACTCACAACCCTCCTGTCTCTACATTCCCATCGCTGAGGGCGCCACCATACCCAGCTAATATAATCTGTTATTACTTTTATGTTTTTGGTTGGCATTCCCCTAAAAGAAAAAAACTTTCTCATTTATTTATGTCACCATGGACTCATCATTAACAGGTTGCAATCTGTCACTATTACTACTTATTCTGATACTCATGGGCTGGGACTATGGCTCAGTAGTTTCCTTGTGAGTAGCCCCTCAGTGCCACCAGAGGGAAAAAAAGAAAAAGAAGGAAGGAAGAGGGAGGCAGAGAGAGAAGAAAGTATATTATTTTGACGCTAACTGTTGTTCTTAATGGTACCTTCACAATTAGTGTTAGAAATAACACAGCTTTACTGGGCACAGTTTCTTTGATTCTCACAACTGTTGAGCAAAAAAAAAAAAAAAGTCATCTCTCTTAAGTGATGCACTAAAGTCTTCTTTGCTAGTACAGACTGTGGCTAGACGCCTAGATACTTTTTAGTCTAAGAAGACTTTTTTTTTTTTTTCTTTTTGGTTTTTCGAGACAGGGTTTCTCTGTGTAGCTTTGTGCCTGTCCTGGAACTTGCTCTGTAGCCCAGGCTGGCCTCGAACTCACAGAGATCCGCTTTCCTCCGCCTCCCAAGTGCTGGGATTAAGGGCGAGCGCCACCACCGCCCGGAGAAGACTTTCTAAAGGAATTGAAGAGGAAAACCTCCCAGAACCACCTCACTGTGGGGACAGGGTGTGGCGATGCATGGCTTTTATTCCAACATTCTGGAGGCTGAGTCAGGTGGATCTCTGTGAGTTCCTGGCCAGCCTAATCTGCATAGTGAGTGCCAGGCCATCTGGGGCTACACAGTGAGACCCTGTGCAAACAAAAACAAACCTTACTCCGGGGAGACTTTCTTGTCCTTTACCAGACCACTGTCCCAGGAGCAGGTGTTTAATGTTACACTGATTTGAGCAAGGTGCATTTTATAACCCACAAGAATGAAGACATCTGGAGAAGTGGGTAGTGGGTGGATTGACTGGAATGCAGGAGGCACTAAGTTCATCCTTAGCACTGAAAAAAGAAATTAGGGTGAAGTTTTCCTTACTCCAAAATACCCAAGATCTTGCTCGTTTATATGGAGAAATGAAAGTAACTGAGGATCTGTAACTTCTTTCTAGCAATTTCTCCTATTTTTAACCATAGTAATTTGTGTACTTTTTTTTTTTTTTTGGATAAGGCAAACTTATAACTGCTTTCCATTTTAGTTCTGGTGACACTCCGGATTTGAACGAAGGCGTTGTTACTACAGGAGGTATCTAGCGACTCACTACTGCCAAAGTTGAACATTTACTTCTCTCCCCTAACTTGTTACAATTCTCGTTTCCTCGGTAGACGTTATCTATCTGCTCTAACAGCTGCGCCGACCTTTCTCCCTCTGAGAGTATTCACGTGTGAGGTACCCGAAGGTGCTAAAACCTCAACCCAAGAAACGGTAGTTACGTCTGCGTCAACCAGGGGACACTGCCCTGCTGGCCACAAGTGCAACGCCTGCTCCCAGGTTTATCTTGGGCTCTACGAACCTTTGAAAACCATTCTATGCAAAACTACTGGCAACTTTCCCCAGGGGAGGCGGCTACCAAGGGCCGGTCCCGGCCTCTGAATGTCAAGTGGGGCTGGTGACCGCCGTTTTAGGGGTTAATGTCCATCCCCTGGGAGGCCAGGGCTCAGACCTTCAGGAGCAGCTTTCACTCAATAGCGTTCTCTCGGCCTTAACCTCGCGACGGACCCTGAATCTCCCTCTGCGCATCACCAAGGGCAAAGCCGAGGAGGGCTGGCCCGCTTTCGAAACCTTTAGGTGGGAAGATGACGCCCACTGCCCAGAGCCGAGAGTCCTCCTCAGCTGAGAGCAAGACACGCCAGAGAGCCGTCGGGGTCACCGCAGCCGCCTCCACACTCCGG
>CABHPP010137160.1:0-43349 GCA_902168425.1 Peromyscus attwateri | reverse complement strand
TTTACTTTGGCAGCCCTACCTTCCTGTGCCCCCAGCCTCTTCCTCCTCCTTAACACACAATCTAGCCTTTAGGCTATTATCAGGCCCTGGGGCAGCAGACTCCAGCCTGCCTTCTCTCTTTATCATCATGGAAGAAAAAAAAAAAAAATTTGAAACAATAACAGCTTTTATTTTTTTTTTCAGCAGGTGGACTTTGTTTATATATAAGAATATTACGTTTCAGAGTTTTGTGCAGATATAAGCTCTTATGCAGTGTTATACTACATATGATCAAAATGAGGCAGGTCAGTATGTAGAAATGTACCAGAAAGAATTCAGTTAAGACAATCTTCAAAAGAAAAGGAAGCTGAGAGAACCTGAGGTCTAAGAGTTAGGAATTGAAAGGCCTTTGGTGGCCAAGCTGTCACCTGCATTTGTTCTGTGAGTGGCTGGTTGTGGTCAGTTGATAACTACAACCCATGTTAAGGTCTTACACCATCTCTGCGCTGAGTATGGTCTACTGATGCAGAAGTGCTTTCTCAGGGAAAACAAAAAGCTGCACCTTTTTTTCACTATTTTTGGGTTTTTTTTAAAAACTATTTTAATTGTACCCCCACCCCCTTCTACCCCACTCTCTTTTTCTCTCTCTCTTTTTTAAATAAATTAATTCACATTTTTTCACTGGACTTCAAGCCCTCAATGTGTCACCCTTGGTCCTGGTCAGACCACTCATTTGAAGGAGACAAACAAAACAAAACAAAGAAAGAAAGAAAAAAACTTACCTATCACTTAGCATAAAGATAATGGCTCAGCCAGGCATGGTGGTGCATGCCTTTAATCCCAGCACTTGGGAGGCAGAGCCAGGTGAGTCTCTGAGTTACAAGCCAGCCTGGTCTGCAAAGTGAGTTCCAGGACAGGTTCCACAGCAACACAGAGAATCCCTGCCTCTGGGGGAAAAAAATAATAATAATGGCTCAATCTTCAGTAGTAAAACTTTTGTTTGCCACTCTTAATTGACTGGAAGGAAAACATTCACTCTAGCTCAGTTTCCGTTATAATTTTCCAGGTATTCCTTTGTGAGATTGCTCTGTCCTCTCTGCCACCTCTCTTTACCTAGCGTCACACAACTAGGACATGCTTAGTGCACACTTTCTAAGTGCCAGACGTTGCACTAACGCTAGAATCCCCAGGTAAATAGCATGTTTACTGCCTCCATCCCACTTCCGCTTTGCCAGAAAGACAGATGCTAAAACAAGGGATGACATCAGAGGGGTGGTAGGCATTGAGAAAGGAGCTCAAGGCTCCTGAAAAGTGACCTTTCTAATACTCTAATTCCTCAGGCTCTTCATGTGTGTGGGTCTCCAAGCAAGTTAGCAAGTGGCAGCCGTGTTTACATGCTTCAAAGCTATGAAGCAAGCTAACAAACTTAAATAAAAATGTAACTCCAGAAACTGACAAATATGTCTCCTTAAGAATCTGAGTTTGTTTCCTGACTTCTTGACATTCTGTTTCAGAATGCCACTGCAGTAGATCTGGATGCTAGCCCAGTCAGCAGCTCGAAAATAGTGTTTCCTGTGGGCATTTTATCTTGTCAACTAGCCTGGAGTTAGAGTCACCTAGGAAATTGGTGAGGCACACCTCTGAGTGTGTCTGTGAGGGCTTGTCCAGAGAGACTAAGAACTAAGAACAGGGTTGACTATTTGAGCATGGAATCCTAGGGCCCTGGTAAGCCAAAGATTGATCTAGTGCCATATAATTCCTTTGCCCATGGGGAGAGCTGCTACCAAATGTCACAGAAAAGCAGATTACAAAGCAGAGTCCCTTCTTGCTCAGGGTTAACTTGTTCATTTTCACTCTTTGTCATTATCCTTGGTGACTTCAGCATTCACACATTATGTACCCTGGTTCCAGTATCCCACATCATCCTAACTTCATCAGATTTTTACTTCATCTAGCCCCTAACAGGTCTGGAGTCCTTCAACTCTGGAAAATAACCACTTCCATGGCCTCAGTTGTGGGGCTTCTCACTGTTAACGACCCCTTTGCTCTCCTGCCTCACTGTCCTGAAACAGCTCCTGACGACATTTCCATTATGTGCAAATCATGGAGACCCTCACGGAGGCCACCACAGAGACTGAATCCTGTGTGTAAAATCAGAGATCCTTTATTCAAGCCCGAGCTTGGACTCTCCCTCTGTCTGATATGGCGGTGAGAAGTGAGAGCAGAGAGTCCCTAGCCAGGCAGGGTGGGGTTTTTATCATAGTAGAGGTCAGGGTGAGGGGATTTCTAGGGTTCTGGACCTTGATTGGCTAGGAGTAAAAGGGAAATGGTATGTACTTGGGCTAAAGGACACCTGGTGATATCTTATAATGGTTAGAACAAAACGTTTGGACAACCAAAATGTTTTGGACATTTTGGACAACCAAAAATGTTGGGTATTTCCCTTTAGATGCGGGTGGGGTCAGCTTATGACTTTTCCTGGGGACAGAGTGGTACCTGCCAGTAAATCTGTCATGGCAGTTGTGTGGTCAAGCTGCTTTGGGCCCCCCACAGTTTCTTTACTCTGTATTTGTTTTCTTAGCTTATTTTAAATATGAAAATAAAAAAGGATGCTTGACTAGCTTCATTATATACATGTTCTTTTCCTTTGCACTATTTGAGGGAACTGACAATCCCCCAGGTGGGAGGCCTCCTAAAGAACTAAAACTGGCGCCAGCAGTGAGGTTCTGTACACACTTTGCTTTGTTATTCCAAACACTGTCCTCTGCCTCTGCGGTCAATGTCACCAACATATTGGTAATCTCGGAGTGAAATGGACAATCAAGGTTTTTCTGAAGAGGTTTTGCCAACCTGACATCTAACTTTGAGGTCTCTCTCCCTTTAAATTATGCAGTTTAAGTGACTTTGACATGGATGAAATGTTACTTTTCCCCCCAGCTGCTCTTCGCTACCCTCCCTCTTTGCTTGGAAGATGCGCCTCAAGATCTCCATAGTCAGATCACTTACGACCCCGGCAGTGGCATGTTCTGTGCAGTTCACTATGGCAGCTAGTACCCACCTATGGCTAGTTACATTTAGATTAATTTAAGTTAAATTAGTTTCTCAAAGATACGAGTTTCATTTCAAGTGCTCACTAGCCTCCATATTATGTCTGCCATATTGGGCAGCAGAGGTGTTGAACATTCTCACAGAAGCTCTGTGGTTGCCCTAGAAAGAACACAGGTATAAGGACAAAAAGAACTTCATCTCTTCAGTCCCCGCTTCGTATTTTCTTAGACTTTCAACAATGGACACTTTTGCAAAGTTTCAATCAAACTATAAAAAAGAAATACAAATATTCGTGAAGTGTTTGGCATAATTGCCCAACACATTTTTTATTGCTTAATAAAGTATTAATGAATAGTGGTCAGAAATTCAAACTTTTCCAAGGGCCCTCAAAACAACATGGGCTATTTCCATTGCTCATGGTTGCCCCCGGAATTAAATGATTAGACCCTGTTGCTGAAGGCACAGCACACTGTTTATAGGACATGGAAAAAATCAAGCTGGAACTGTCCTGAACACTTCACCCCCACCAGCTAGCTTTCATAGTGCCAGAAGGTGCTCCACAGGAAAACGGGAGAGAGAAAACATCAGTAGTCTTACCCGGTGGTGAGCCCTGCATGGTACAGTGCCAGCCTGCCAGGAAAGGTGTGTTCACTGGGGTATAGTGGCCTGACTGTTATATTAGGGGTGGCTAACCAACCACCTTTGAATTGGGTTTGAGGTCTGCTCCACAGGAAAGAATCCGTGTCTGGTACTGTAAGTCTGGACAAAGGCTTTCCTAGAGGGAAGCCTACGACTGTTGTCTCTCTAAATGGACATGTTGTCAAACTGCCTTCTAAATACGTATGTGTATACACACAGATTAGTGGTTGCCCTCAGCCTTGGCCAGAGAAACTGCCAGTGATCAGCAAGTAGTACAAAGACTTGTAACTAGTCAAAGGGCTTAAGAAGAAGAGACTGTTGAGTGTTCCTACCTAAAAGGGTAGGAACACACTGACAATACAGGAGCAGAAATGAGTGACTAGAAGTTGAGAAAGGCTGTGCAGTGTGTCTGCTGGCTGTGACTCAGCCGTCACTCCCATGAACTCACCGCAGCTGTGGTGACCTGCACAAGATCGAGCCACCATTCCAAAGGGAAGCACTCATAGGATTAAATGGGCTTTTAAAAGAGAGGGAAGAAAGGAGAGAGAGAGAGAAAGAGAGACAGAGAGAGAATACATGAAGCAGGATGAGGGACATGTTGGAGGTGTCTGCAGGGACCACGAGAGGAGAATTGGCGGTTGCTACATAAAGACACATTGTTTATATGTTTGAAGTTGTTAAAAAATAAACGGGATTCCTTTTAAAACTTTGGAGATTCAAATTAGACCTGAACTTTACCTTCAGACCCTCAGTGCTCAGCAAACCCTGCTGGACATACACACACTAAACTACATTTAAAATATCATACAAATTGAGCATGGTGGTACATGCCTGCAAGAAGGATTTTGGGTTTGGAGCCAGGCTACACCAAGACTGCTTTTAAAACAATAAGTTGACTAATTGAATGATAATAGAATATCTGCATGTTTTTGTTTCTTCCTTCTATCAGAGAAAAAATGAGTTGTCTCAGAGAAACTAGCTCTTAAGCTTAAGCCCATTAATTGACCCAGAAGATTCTTGATTCCCAAATCATTCCTGACATTTAATTCTGGAACATGTTTAGCAAATGTCTGTACTCACACAAGAGGAAATCTGTTAGCTGTCTAGGTTTGATTTTCAGAGCCCTGAGGCAAAAACTCATGCCACCGCCCCCCAGTTTCTCTTGGAAATAAATCCTATATAAGTTACACTTCATCTTATCCATTCCTTTAGATCAGCATCCAAAGCTGAGAGGGACAGGTAGAGCCTTGTGGACCAAGTGCTCAGAGAGCAGCTCCTGAAGAAGGGCACACTCTAGTTAGGAATGCCAGCAGCCAGCACACAAAGAAGTCCAGATGCTCTCATCAACCCACAGGATAGCCCCCACCCTCCAACAAACAAACAGGGGAAGTGCCTACAGCTATAATACGAAGCTCATGGAACCACTAAAGTCACACTTAGGCAGTCTGCCATCCCCTAGTGAGGAGTGAGGGCTCTGCTCCTATTTCTGTGTGTCTTCATAGTCAAGGCGGCTACAAGAGGATTTCCTCCCCAAATCCGGGACACAAAATCCTTATGGTAGAAAGACCAAAAGAGCAGCAGGTGGACACATACCATCCAGGTGAGTTTTTATGGCCAACGTGCCACAACCTAGAGTCACCTGAGAAGAAGATACCTCAACTGAAGAAATGCCTCCCTAGCACTGGGATTAAAGTTGTGTGCCACCATGCTGAGCTTCAAGGATTTTCTTACCGCAACAAAGATTGGACCAAGACATGCACACATAAAGAGAATGTCTTAGTTAGGGTCACCATTGCTGTGATGAAACACCATGACCAACGCAAGTTGGGGTGGAGAGGGTTTATTTGTCTTGCATCTCTGCATTGTATTCCATCATTGAAGGAAACCAAGACAGGAATTCCAACAGGGCAGGAACCTGGAGGCAGGACTGAATGCAGAGGCCATGGAGGAGTGCTGCTTACTGGCTTGCTTATGGCTTGCTCAGCCTTCTTTCTTATTGAACCCAGGACCACCAGCCCAGGGATGGCACCACCAGAAATGGGCTGGGCCCTCCCCCATCAATTACTAATTAAGAAAATGCCAGATCTTAAGGAGGCATTTTCTCCACTGAGGTTTCCTCCTTTTAGATAATTCTAGCTTGTGTCAAGTTGACATAAAACTAGCCAGCACAGAAAGAAAGTTAGAAACAGAGGCAGAGAGAACTTACTATGTAGGTACACATCACTCTCACACATGAATATATCACACAACTTCCTTCTGATCAAGGTTGGTAGTCAGCTCCAGCCTGGGATCTGGCCCAGTCCTTTTCTAGTCAGAGCTCAGGCATCCACTCTGCAGCTCAGAGTTCTGTTGAGCCTATTCTAGCTCTAGACCTACCCTCCATTCTAGCGGTGGAGACCACGCTCATGTCCTGTCCCTGAAGACACCGACCACTCATCTGCTAAGGCTGCTGTCAGTGTCCGATTATTTCCACCTCTTTAGGTCTGGATCTCGGTCTTCTCTTCGAAGCCAGCTACTGGGTCTGGCTCATCATGTTCAGTCCCACCATGAACATTTCGCTTCTTCTCCAGCTATGAATCAGAAGCTTTGGTCAGGGTGATGAGACAGTGCCATCACGACTTCCCTGCCTATAACTCTCATCCTAATATACCTCAAAGCACAGCCGTTCCCAGGTACTGTCTCTTCCCATCAGGCACCAGGCTTGGTTAATGTCAGACTTTCTAGTCCCCCAAACAATTTGTGAGCCCCCAAAACTTATTAAGAGTGTTAGTTACCTTTCTCATCATTGTGGCCCAAATACCTGACTCTGACCAAGAATTATTTGGCTTAGAGTGTCAGAGGACTCAGTCCATGATCACTTGGCCCCATCCATGTTCCTGGGTATAACATCATGGCATTGGTGTGTGGTAGCAAGGGTTCTCACTTAGTGACAGAAAAAAGAAAGAAAGAAAGAAAGAGAGAGAGAGAGAGAGAGAGAGAGAGAGAGAGAGAGAGAGAGAGAGAAGGAGGGAGGGAGGGAGGGAGAGAGAAAGGAAGGAAGAAGGAAGGAAGGAAGGAAGGAAGGAAGGGAGGGAGGGAGGGAGGGAGGGAGGGAGGGAGGGAGGAAGGAAGGAAGGAAGGAAGGAAGGAAGGAAGGAAGGAAGGAAGGGAGGGAGGAAGGAAGGAAGGAAGGAAGGGAGGAAGGAAGGAAGGCTACAAGAAGGTAACAGGGCAAAGTACAGCCCCTGGGGACACGCTTCCTCTGACCCCTAGAATCTCTTATTTGTCACTACCTCTCAATAATGCCATCATACTCTAAACTCATCAAAGGATAAATTCATTCATTAGGTCAGAACATTCATTCAGTCATTAGGTCAAAACTAAATCAGATCTGGAAACACACACATACACACACACACTCACACTTAAATATACAATCACACATACTCCTATACACATTCACAAAGATACACACACTGACACACTCACATATTCACACACTCTCACACACTCATATTCACACTCATACACATACTCATACACTCACACACACTCATATGCACACTCACATATACCCAGTCACAGTCACACTCATGCATTCACATACTTATATACACTTAAAAACTTGGGAGGAAAGGGTTTATTTCAGCTTACAACTCTCGAATCCCAATCTATCATGAAAGGAAGTCAGGGCAGGAACTCAAGGTAGGAATCAGTGGGCTATGTCTACTACATCAATCTTAAGAAAATGCCTCAGACTTGCCTATGGGCCAACTGATTGAGTTGATTCCTCAGTTGAGATTCCTTCTTCCCAGATGACTGTAGCTTGTATCAAGTTGACAAAATAATAATCGGTACATCTCCAGCCAGTTGGTTCTTATCCTTAGAGCTGTCCCTCATAGTCACAAAAAGATTGCCATAGCTGTGAGAATTACATCCACATATACCTACATCTAATGGTAGGAAAAGGAACATGTCTCCTTATTCCCCCTCCCAACATCAGAAAGAACAACGTTTCCCAGAAGCATTGTAAAAGTTGTACATATAAATTCATCAGCTGGGGCTGAATAGGGTTGAGTTGCATGCTCATACCATAATAGTAATAAAGGCATTTTTCGGTTCTAGAGTTCCGGGTCCTGGCCACAAGGATGAAAGTTGAAGAGAGGATGACCACTGGAAAGGGAATGATATTAGACCCTTTTGCACGCTGTGACCAAATGCGTGATAGAAGACTTATTTGGGATCACAGTTTTAGTTGACCTTGGCAGAAAAGGCATGGTAGTGCAGCCTAGTTCATAGCAGAGGGAGCCTGTGGCAGAAGCTCTTCACATATCTGTACATCAGGAAGCAGAGAGCAAGATAACATCCAGGGGCTAAGTATAACCTTCAAAAGGCTTCCCTGGGGTTGGGGATTTAGCTCAGTGGTAGAATACTTGCCTAGCAAGCACAAGGCCCTGGGTTCGGTCCTCAGCTCCGGAAAATTAAAAAAAAAAAAAAAGGCTTCCCTGTTGTGGAATATTAGTTGAAGATGTGTTACATTCGTTTATGCTGTGGAATATTTGTTTAATGATGCAAAGACGTGTTGCATTCTTTTATGTTGCGTTTGTTTAACTCTGTAAAGCTGTGTTACTTTGCCTGTTTAAAATGCCTGATTGGTCTAATAATGAGTGGCCAATAGCAAGGCAGGAGAGAGAAACAGGCAGGGCTGGCAGGCAGAGAGAATAAATAGGAGGAGAAATCTGGGAAGGAGAGATCGGGGAGCAAGAGAAGGAGAGGAGGATGTCAGGGAACAGCCACCCCGCTACACAGCAAGCCATGGAGTAAGAACTAAAGAAAGGTAAAAGTCCAGAGGCAAAAGGTAGATGGGATCATTTAAATTAAGAAAAGCTGGCTAGAAACAAGCCAAGCTAAGGTCAGGCATTTGTAAGAAAGAATAAGACTCTGTGTGATTATTTGGGAGCAGGGTGGCCGGCCCCCAAAAGACCAAAGAGTAAAAAATAACCAACTACACTTCACCTTGTGGCAAATATCTGCCAGCTAGGGACCACATCCTAGAGTTTTCATAACTCCCCCAAAATAGTACCTTTATCTTGGTGCCCACATTCAAAACATAAATATGAACTGCCAGTCTCTACCACATGGAGCAGCTACACACTTCTATACTCTGCAAGAAAAAAGTTCATATGTCACTCAGGCATGCTCTTTGGGGTTAGGTCAATAGCAACCAAAAGTTGCTATCAGGAAGGCACTCCCTGTGAGATCAAGCAGATTTCCCCCCCCCCCACCTTTTGGTGTTTTCGAGACAGTTTCTCTGTGTTGTTTTGGTGCCTGTCCTGGATCTCGCCCTGTAGACCAGGCTGGCCTCGAACTCACAGTGATCCACCTGGCTCTGCCTCCTGAGTGCTGGGATTAAAGGTGTGCGCCACCACCGCCCATCCCTGTGAGATCAAAGCAGAGGATACCAGCATCCCCTCCTAAGAGGAGTCCCAGAGATGCCCTTACTTGCCATTTCCACACACATTCAGCCTGTGTGCTGCTGAGTTTTAACTGTCAACTTGACACAACCTAGAATCACCTGGGAAGAGAGTCTTAATGAGGAATTGTCTAGATCAGGTTAGCCCATGGGCATGTCTAGGGAGAGATTGTCTTGACTGATAATTGATGTTGGAAGGCCCAAGCCATTGTGGGTAGTACCATTCCATAGACAGAGGTCCGGAACCATATAAAAATGATAAAGACAGCTGAGAGCAAGCAAGAAAAGATGCATTTATTCTAACTTTGCTGTTGACTATGGATGTGATGTGTCTGGGGGTTTAAGTTCCTGCCTTAATGCCTCCAAAATAACGGAGGCGTTATTTTGAGCCATATAAGCCCTCTGGAGTGGTTTGTGTGGGGTTGGCCTCCATAGGCTCCCATATTTGTATGCTTGCTCTCCAGCTGGTAAGCTGTCTGGAAAGGCTTAGGAACTGTGGCTTTGTGTTCAAAGGCTCTGCGCTCTCTCTCTCTCTCTCTCTCTCTCTCTCTCTCTCTCTCTCTCTCTCTACCTGCTGCCAGTGCATCAGGATCTAGCTCTCAGCTACTTCTCCAGCACCACCCCAGCCTGTGTGTCACCACGCTCCCCACCATGATGATCATGTGCTCCCTGATATGATGATCGTGGACTCACCCTCTGAAAGTAAGCAGGCTCCCAATTAAATACTTTCTTTTATAAGAGTTGCTGTGGTCATGATGTCTCTTCACAGCAATAGAACAATGACCAAGGCAACCTTTCCTCCTTTATGTGGTTTCTTGTCAAGAATTTTTTTTTTACCATAGCAATAGAGAGGAACTAGAATATTCCATCAGGTGGAGAATTGTCCCAGCACAGACACAGGACTCATGTGGCAGAAGTACTTGAAATGACTTTCCCAGTGTTAAAATACTGAGGAGGCCTGGCTACGATGGTGCATGACTTTAATCCCAGCACTCAGGAAGAAAAGGAAGGTGGATCTCTGTGAGGCGAGGCCAGCCTGATCTACATAGAGAGTTCCAGGCCAGCCAAAGCTACATAGACCCTGTCTTTAAAAAACAGAAACAAAGACGGGCGGTGGTGGCACACGCCTTTAATCCCAGCACTCGGGAGGCAGAGGCAGGCGGATCTCTGTGAGTTCGAGGCCAGCCTGGGCTACCAAGTGAGTTCCAGGAAAGGCGCAAAGCTACATAGAGAAACCCTGTCTCGAAAAAACCAAAAAAAAAACCCAAAAAACCAGAAACAAAAACAAACAAACAAAAGAAATGAACACACTCTGAGCTGAGCAGCTGGACCCAAATTTGATCCCCCCCAAATCCACATTAAGCAATTTAAAAAAAAAAAAGGCCTGGCGCAGTGATATACCTGGAATCCCAGAGCTGAGGGGGTGAAAAGGGGAACCTGGGGCTTGATGGACAGCTAGTCTACTAGAATCGACAAGCTCCAAGTTCAGAAAGAGAATCTGTCTCAAAAAATAAAGTGGAGAGTGATTTAGGAAGACACGGTGTGTCAACATCTGGCCTCCACATGTTTGTGCACACACATCTGCAAACACACATACACACACACACACACACACACACACACACACACATACACACACAGTACAACTAAGTTGTAGATAAGTACTTGTACACAGGCCTCAACGACTCCGCTATCAAAGCAAACTGAACAGCCCTATCAATGGCCAAAAGAAAGGAGAATGGGCTGAAACTACATCAGGAAGGGGATACTTTCCTGACCTTGCAGTAACTAAAACTCATCCTCGGGGCTAAGGAGGAATGCAGTTTCTGTCCTTGGCTGTCTTGGAAAGCTAAAATAGATCAGCACTTTTAGCACTCAGCTGGGGACACATGCCCGTGTCTGTCTGAATGAACAAGCACAAAATGCCAAGTGCTGGTTACACAGCCACCATGTAGAACCCAGACAGTGTCACTCTGCAGCAGATACGGGGGACCCTGGTCCTGCCAGGCTGAGGGGGCCAGGCAAAGGAGCTTGATAAGTATCTTTGCTTCAGTGTGTTCAGTGCTATTACGGGCATGTGACCAGAGGTTGTGGGCACGCTAGTGGGCAGAGGGACAGGAGGCTGGATGTCAGGAAAGCCCCGCATTAGGTCATCCTGGGTTCAGGGACAGTGCAGTCACTCAGGTGCAAAACAAGAACCTGAGTCATGAGGACAGAGGTGGGAGGAATTCAGAAGCTCCATCAGATAAAGCAGTTTAAGGGAAAGGGGAAGGGCTCTGGAAGGCCTCTCAAGATGGTTTGCAGGAAAAAAAATTGACAGTTTTAAATGTCACTTTCAGTATTTTTTTTTAAATTTGAGCCTGTTTTATGAAGCAATGGTTGTATATGGTTTTATGTATGTTATCTCAGATAATATAGTAGTTTACATATATTATCGAATTTAAAGCTTACATTTACCATGTGAGCTAGAGGGGTCTTTTTTTTCTATTTTAATTCTCCTTCTTCCTCTCATTATTATTAAATTGTGTGTGAGTGTTCTACCGCACACCTACTGGAACATGTGCAGAGGCCAGAAGTATATATCAGGCATCTTCTTCCATTGTTCTCCAACTTATTTTGTTTTATTGTTTTCTAGACAGGGTCTCTCTACAAAACCCTGGCTATTCCAGAACTCACTGTGTAGATTAGGCTGACCTTGAACTCATAGAGATCCACCTGCCTCTGCCTCCAGAGTACATGGTACCATCATGCCTTATTTTTTGAAACAAGGTATCTGACTGAACTTGAAGATCTATATTTGAACCAGACTGCTTGATTAGCAAGCCTCAGGGACTCTCCTGTCTCTGTTCCCCAATGCTGGGGTTACAAGCACCCATGACCATGGCCTTTTTTGTGTGGGTGTTGGGGACTTGAACTCAGGTTCTCTGGCTTTCACATGGAGTGCTCCTATCCACTGAGCCCTCTCTCCACCCTAATTTTATTATTTTTAATTTTACTTATTGTGCGTGTGGGCATTTGTGTGCCACACTGCCAGTGCTCATGTGGAACCAGAGGACAGCTTTTGAGAATCAGTTCTTTCCTTCTGTCACGTGATTCTGGGGATCAAACCTGGGTGACATGGCATGGCAGCAAGTGCCTTTGCCCACTGAACCGTCTTCCCAGCCCTTATTATCTTTTAGATCAGATCTCAGACAGCCCAGGCTGTTCCCAAGTGCACTGTATATCAGAGGATGACCCGGAGCTGCTGGTCCCTCTGCCGCTGCCTCCTAAGTACTGAGATCACAGGGATGCACCATCTCACCCAATGGATGCAATACTGCAGATAGATTCCAGGCATTAGTACAGGATAAGCAAACACTCTACCAACTGAGATACAGTCTCAGCACCTTCTTTTTACTTTTAAGTCTTCCTCCACACATACATTTGTGCATATGTGTGTGGCATACCTAACTGTTTGTGTGTGTGTGTGTGTGTTTTTTTAATCCATCTGTTTTATTTGTCAGTTGCTGCAATTCTGGATCTAGTGGGCATCCCTTTGTCAATTAAATGGCCACTCAAGAGTCAGGAACACAACTTCAGTATTTGGACCAGGAGAAGGTAAGTATGGAGAGGCTTAGATGGCAGTGAAAGGGATGGGGTTGGGCCCATTAGGAGTAACTGCCTGGCCCTCCCAGGGGGATGACCAAGACCGAGATGTCATCCCCGGAACCCAGCTTGTTGTTGGGGAGACACCAGCCACGGCCCAGGACCAGATCTTGGGCCAGAGCTGTATACCTGCTGGGATCATTGGGCTCATGGGCTGACAGCACCTTGTCCACAGTGGTGGCTACCTCACAGTCACTGGTCACATCCCAGAAGCCATCTGTTCCCAGTACTAGCACATCATCTGGACAATGCTCATACTGTGTCAGGTCATACACTCGTACCTCGGGGAAGCAGGAGAGGAAAGGCTTGATGGGCAGAGTGGAACTACAGACCTTAAGGTTGTGGTCTCCCAAGCCTCGGGTCACCCCAATGTTGGCCATTTCCCGGGCCTTTTTGCCCTCCCCACAGACCAGAGGAAACCTGAGATCCTCCAGCTCAATCATTTTGGAGGCCTAGCCAGTCATATTCTGGTCCCTGTACAGCATCCTCTGCCCCAGCTCCTTGGGCTGAACTCTTTGGGGGAACTCAAGGTGGGTGAAGTCACTGCCTAGCAGTTCTGGTTTCAGGAAGCCAAGCAGATGAAGACGCTGGTGTTCAGTCTCTGGTGTGAACTCCCAGGACATTGGAAGCCAGAAGTTGACAACAAGTAACTTCCTTAATTTCTCTCCACATCATCATCATCATCATCATCATCATCATCATCATCATCACTTTTAACATTTTGTAGTTATTCTTTAAGAATTTCATGTGTATACAAAGTATTTGATCATATTCACCGCCATTTCCTCCTCCGCCTTCCCTTAACCCTCCCCCAACTTTATGTTCCAAATTTATGTCCTCTTTTTCTTTTCTTTCTGTAACCCAGTGTTCAATTTGTACAGTTCATATGCACTTGGGTGTGGGGCCATCCACAGGAGCATGGGCAACATACTAATGGCCACAGTCCAAAAGAAAAATGACTCTTCCTCCCACAGTGGCAGTCATCTGCCAACAGCTCCTCGGCTAGGAGAGGAGCCCTGTGAAATCCCCCCCACCCCAGCTCTGCCATCCATGGTTGGATTTTGACTGGTTGGTCTTCTTTAGATAACCACAGCTGCAGTGAGTTCATGAGCATGTCCTATCACATCCAGAAGACAGCCCTGCACAGCACCCTCCCCACTTGACAGCTCATCTGTCCTCTCTGGCCCCTCTTCTTTGATGTTCTCTAAACCTTTGGAGGAGGGAAGGTCGATATAAATATCTTATTTAGGCATGAGGACTCATAGTCACTTATTTTTAGCACTCTGACCAGTTATGAGTCTCTGAGCTAACTGTGCTACTACAAAAGGAAGTTCCTCTGACGTAAATTGAGAGCCGCACTCATCTACGTCTATAAACACAGACATTTAGAAAATAGCTTAGTGCTATAACCATGATACCACAACAACAACAGTAGATTTCCCCCACCCTTGGGGCTAGGACCACCCCAGCCATGGGCTTTTCACTAAGTTCAAGGCATGAATTTCATCCTGTAGAGCAGGCCTCAAATCCAAGCAGAAAGTGGTTGGTTACTCCTATAATCGTAATACCATTATTGCTCCAGTGGCATCTCTCACCTGGTGGGTTAGTACTGTGATGTACAGGGTCCACTGGGGGTAAGACATTGGTAACTTTTTTCCCCCAGCAGACTGCATAACACCTTCTGGCACCATGGAAGCTGGCCAGCAGACAAAAAGTTTTCAGGGAAGTTCCAGGTTGAGTTCTTTATGTCCAGGAACTAAAATGTGGCTTTAGCAATAGGGTCTTACTGTCTGGTAGTGTCCACCCTATTATTTTTTTTAGACAGAATCTCTCAATGAACCTTGAACTTGTTGATTCGGCTAGGCTGGCCAGCCAATGATCTCCAGGGGTCCTTCTGTTTCTTCCTCTCAAGTGCCAAAGACGCAAATGTGTACCGCCATGCCTTGCTTTGAAGTGGGTGCTGGGGATCAAACTCGGGCTCACATACTTAAGCAGCAAGCGCTTTAATGACTGGACTATGTCCGAAGCCCCAGTACGTAAGTTTGTCAGGTGTACATATAAAGATCTGAGAGGTTCAACAACTTGTCTGGGGTTTCTCACCTCCTAACTGGCAAAGTCAGAATACAGTTTTCCCTATCACAAGACCATGGTAACTTTTGGGAAATTCACTCTCAAGAAACACATGGTCTTCTAGGAAAGGTACTTAAAGATTATACCCAGGATCCAAAAGAAAACTGGTCCTTGAAGAAAACAACAACCAGAGCAGAGAGCAGCCACAGCACTTACCTGGCATGGCATGAGCCTTGCATTAGATGTCCAGGAAAATAGTAAAAAAAAAAAAAAAAAAAAAAAAACAAAAAAACAAATCAAATTTAAAAATCAATGAAAGCTAGCAGGAGAAAGAAAAAACAAACTTTCCTGCAAATTCAGACCCAGCTAGAGATGTCTCAGTGGTTTAGGACGTTTGTTGCTCTTGCAGAGGAGGCTCAATTTCCAACACCCAGGCAGCATTGCTGGATAGAAACTCCAGTTCTTACAGTCCTCTCTCTAAACTCACAGTTACAGGAGAGAAATCTCCTTGGTGGCGCAGGATCCCCTGGGAAACGGATGCACGGAGAGCTTGAGGCTCTTGCTGCTCAGTTTGACCCTTTCCCTGGCGTCTTCCCTCCCCCCACAGAGAAAGTTCCAGGGCGCCCTGAAAATCAAACACACCAGAAGGACATGGCTATGGGCAGTGAAAGAGTAATTTTAGATGGAAGCAATCTGTCTGTGTTTTAACAGCCTTTAATTTAATCTACTAATTTCTTTTCTTAAATTAACTTTATTCATCTTTTAATTATTTCCTTTACTTTTTGAAATTATAATTTAATTACATCATTTCCCCCTTCCTTTTCATCCCTCCAAACCTTCCCATAACCCTCTTTGCTCTCTTTCCAATTCATGACCTCCTTTTCATTAATTGTTGTTATATACATACACGTATATGTACAGACATATATATCCTAAATACAGAAAAAGCGACTTGCTCACTCTGTGTAGTGTTACTTGTGTGTATGTTTGCAGGGCTGACCATTGGGTATGGGACAACCCATTGGCGTGCTCTGTCCTGGGGAAGACTAATTCTCCCACTCTCGGCATTCTTTAGTTGCCTGGAGTTCTTTGTGTACGTATTAGCCTGTCTACTGTTGTCCTTGTTCAGCCCATGTTTAGGCTGTCGCGCTGGTAAGAATGTGTGGGGGTAGCTTCTGACATTACTAGGGGACAAAAACTCACAGCAATCCCCCTCATCATGTTCTGACTCTTTCAATCCTTCTGTCCCCTCTTCCACATGTTCCCTGAGCCTTAGGTACAGGAGTGTTTCATCGATGTTACCGATAAGACTGGGCTCCACAACTCTACATTTTGGTTGTTTGTGGCTTTTTATAGTGGTCTCTCACATTCTGTTGCGAAGAGAAGTTTCCCTGATGAGAGATGAGGACTACAGTTGTCTATGGGTATAAGGACAAATGTTTATAGATTGTAGTTAGGGACTGCGCTGGTTTAGTAAAGTGGTGGTTGTAGGTCCTCTCCAAGATCCACGACTTTACTAGCCCCAGGTGACTGGGTAGGTTTCCAGCGCCACACATGGTTTCCCTCTCGTTGAGCAGGCCTTAAGTCAATCAGGGAGCTGTTGGTTACCCCCAAGGTGTGCGTGCCACTACTGCACCCTCAGGTTGTGCCCTGCTGGTCATTGATGTGGTTCCTAGGCACCACAGCTGGGTAGGACTGTTGGTTGCTTCTGTCATTTGGAAGCTTTTTGGAAGCATCTCTGGTACCATGAAAGCTAGTCCTCGGGGAGGAGACTTCAAGTCAGTTCCAGGCTAAGGGCCTCTGAGTCTGAAGTCCATGGTCTTCAGCTATAGAGACTCACCTCCCACCTCTGGGTTCAGCCAAGGGCAACAGCAATAGCTTGTAGTTTGGGGGAGTCTCTTGAATAACCCTGACTAACGCCTCAAAAGAAGGCTTCTCATGCCTGGTGTTGGGGTTTTTGTTAGATGGTCTATGGCTCTTAGAGGGAGCATTGGCAGACCAGATGAGAAAAGTTCATGTAAACTATATATGTATATTTATACATAGAATTCCATGTATTACAGGCTTTTTAAAAGATAGTTACTAATATGATTCTTTATGACTTTTTTTTTTTGAGACAGATTTTCTCCATGTAGTTTTGATGCTTGTCCTGGATCTCGCTCTGTAGCCCAGGCTGGCCTCAAACTCAGAGAGATCCGCCTGGCTCTTCCTCCCGAGTGCTGGGATTAAAGGTGTGTGCCACTGCCGCCCAGCTAGATTCCTTATGACTTTTTCAGACATCCTTAGTGTTATTTTACCCTCTTCCCTCCTCCTGTATTTGTCCCATTCCCCATTCCTAATTAGAGCCTCCCCTTTGTCCCATATCTCTGATCAGGTCACTTGTCCCCTGCTAACTTCCTCTCTATTGCTCCCCAATCCCACTGCCCCGACAATGGTCCTCTGTTACTTTCCTGGTTCCTGCAGTTTCTCCAGGACATGTACTCACATCTGAAGATCTGAAGCTAGGAGCCTCAGGTGAGGAAGAACATGCAATGTTGTCTTTCTGGGTCTGGGTTACCTCACTCAATACGATCTTTTCTAGTTCCATCCATTTACCTACAAAGTTCATAATTTAATTTTTCTTTATAGCTCAATATAATCTACTAATTTCTTTTGCATGATGTTTAGGAAAGTTTGCAGCCAGACAAGAAAGCAGTTGCTAGTGACAGCAATATCACATTCCTCCCAGGCTCAGGGCTCAGGTGTGAGGCCCAGGACCTCAGGAACAATTGCTGTTTGGACATTTCACTACCATTTCAGGGACACTACTGAAAGCAGTGGCCACAACCTGTGAATAATCTCACTTTATATTAGCACAGCATTGCTGGCCCATTGGGATCTTTCCAAATGACACAACTGAACAGCCTCTCTTTCTGAAGCAGGGAGGCAGCAGTGCAGCATGGGAAATGGGCAGGGGGCACTGTAGAGTGATGGGCAGGGAGCGTTTTCCAGTGCAGGAAAATCAGAAGGAGGGGAGGGAAGAGTTCTGGCACCAAACCATCAGCCTTCATGTATGTGAAGTAAAGGAAAATGGAGACAAAACCAGGAAAGAGCCAGGGCACAGAAGAAGTCAAGACAAACAGGGGCAGACTTCAAAACACCGGAAGGAGGAAGCTGTTTTCCCTGGGCTGCCTCTGACTTTTGCATGTGCAATGCTCTCTGAAAGCAAGGGGAGTTAGGGGACGGTCCCGGCAGGGAAGCTGGGCTGTGCTGACTCCAGGCTGGGCCGCTGCTTTAACATGACTGGGTTACAGCAGAGCGGTGTGCTCACACCATTAGCTAATGAGGCCTGTGTCTGTAGCAGTTTCCTCACTGCAGACAGTTGCGAAGCAGGGAGGTGAAAGCTGTGAGGTCAGCAGTTCATCTGCTGGGGAATTTCTCCGAGATGAACACTAGGAACAGGCCCCAAGATGAGCACACGACAACAGCACTTCGCCGATTACACTATTTGTTCAAGGCGGGTAAAGAGTTTTGAGTAAGCAGCATTACTGAACTATTTGTAAATTTCTAAAATTTCCCAGACACATATAATGCTTTAACATTAACATTTACTAAAGCTGAGCTGAGAAGTCCTGGCCCAATTCTTTCAGTGAGGAATACATGAAAGTTGCAGAGAGAAAGTGATTTAATTTAATCTACATGTCACAAGGCTAAACAAGCTGGAAGAGGACGTGGCTCAGAGCCCCTGAAAGCAGGGAAGGTGGACTGGGGACACGGGAGTGGTGAACTTTTCTTAGAATGGTAGTTTCTAACCTCTACCTTTTGGCTTGAGTGACCCTAAGACACGTTTTGATGCCAGCTTAGCTGGACTATGCAAATGCACAGTCAGCCATTAACTCTGGATGTCTCTGTGCAGGTGTCTGGATGGGACTAACATTGAAATTGGCGGACTAGAATAAGCACCTATCTGGTCCTCCCTAATGAGAGTGCCTTGCTCAGTGAGGCTTGGGGAGGAGAACTCAGAACGACCTTCCCTGGGGTGGAGGGAGTTTCCGGCCTAGAGGTCTCTGGATGTGAACAGCAGCATTGGCTCTTCCTGGGTCTCCAGCTTGCTGGCACACCCTGAAAACTGTGGACTTGCAAATCTCCCTAACCATGTGAGCCAGTACCTCCTCCAACCTGCCTTTCTCTGTACACACCCTGCCAGCTTGCTTCTCTGGAAAGCCCTGACGACTGCAAACTTCATTTTGAGTTTTTAGAAAGAATGCTTCCTGGATTCTTTAAATGTGCCAAGCTGTGGACCCCTTCCTAGAAAATTGCACACAAACAAACAAACAAAAAATTTTATAGATGGCTTCCATGGACTCACCAAAATTTGGAGCACATTCTAGGATTCCCACCCCCCTCAGATTAAAATCTCCTGGACCTCTAGTTAGTGAAAAGGCTAACCCACTCCCTCTCCAAACGGCCTTACCCTGAGAACAGCTCCTCGTGGTGGGAGAGGAAGAATTCTAACTTCACACAGTTGCTGAGGTCCCAGAGAGGCCTCCTATCCATGATGAAACACCCCCCAAAAAAAAACAACTCAAGGGAACAAGGGCTTGTAGTTTTAGAGACTGTAGCCTGTGGCTGCTTAGCTCCTTGGCCCTCACAACTGAGAAGACTATTGTGGCAGGGGCATGGGGTGAAACAGGCTGTTAACATTCTGGTGAACAGAAAGCAGGGTGGGGGAGGGTAGACGATATCCCCAAGGATCGTCATAGACTGACCTGCTTCCTCTGTCTACATCTCTTCTCCTAAAGCTCCCCCAACCTCCCCAAATAGCACCACCTGTCCTCAATCTATGAGCCTTTGTAGGGGACACTTCATATCAAAATCACAACTCCTTGCTTCTATGGTGAAGCTTCGAGGCAGAGCTCTGTTGCCTCCCATGGAATAAGGCGTTGTTCCCACACTTGGAGGCAGCTGAGGCCGGCTGGCAACTGGTCAGCATCATAGCACCTGCTCCTTTCCTTGCCCTCACTGATGGACTGTGGCAGCAGGTGATGTCTGTCACCTCTGGTCAGAGTCACTCAGGTGATGACACTTCTCTGTTCTGTCTTCCGCTGTACCCAGCGATAGGCTTCAAGTGATGACAGAGTCGCCAGATGGAAGAAATTCAGAAGCACAAGGGACCAAAGGCCTGTTCTTCCCAAGCCCCACACTAGACCAGAAAGAAACTTTTCACTTCGCTAAATTCTGCAAGTGGTTTGTCAGCATACTCTAACATAGAAACTCTGCTATTAAAGAATGGCAGTGTTAGAAATACTAGACAAATATCAATGTGAAAACCTAATGTTTGAAAGCCATTATTTTTCCACTAACCTTAGCAGGGACTAAAGCTGGGGTCTCCCCTTGATGAGGAAAGAGGGGTCCAAGCACAGAGATGGCACAAAAAACCCAGCTCCTATTGGGTGCTGCTATCCTGCATGAATCGGAGGTGCCATCCTACAGTCCTCTGGAGATGTATGGTGCACAGTTTACCTGTCTGTGCAAGCAGCTGCTCCTGGGAGAGGTATCCAGCAGGAAGAACTAAGAAGGGGAAGAGAAGAATGACACAGAAACCCTGTAGGCCTGTCTCGTGGCTCCATCAAGTACCTTGGCCTTATGTAACAGCCACCTCTGCCATTACAGGGAAGTTCTGTAAGCATGGAGGTAAAGGACTCAAAATAGCTGCCGGAAGTCCCTGGAACCAACCAGATTCACCAGGCCCCTTCCTCCCAGAGTAAACATTAAAGCTACTGAGAGTCATTCTCAGACAAGCCAAGCTGCAAAGACACCAGACCAGCTGCCTGGAAGAGGTTGAGACCAGCGGAGTCACTTGGAAGGGCTGCCTCCTGCAGGCTGTGCGGTGACCTCCAGGTTCCCAACATTTTGTCAACTGTCACCCGTGCTGAGGTGGACTTTGGTGCTGTAGCTGTCTCTGAGTCCTGTCTGCTCTTGAAATTGACCCCTCACACACACTTCTGTAAGTAACCCCAATAAAACTCATCAAAACTGGACCAAGGTGATATCCATACTTGGGTCTGTTGTGGACTCCCTGTCTGGGGTGAGTAGACATGTGTGTAGTGCCTCCCCAGGAAAATGTTGTCACACAACACTTGGTCATTGCCAAGAGACCTGGAGAGTCTACCTACACTTCAACAAATTAGATTCCAAGACAAATTCAGTGTTTCAGCTGTCTGCTTATGGAAAGAAATACTACCTTTCCTGAAATTGTTCTTGTAGGGTCTACCTTCAATTAGTAGCTACCCAGAGAAAAACAGTGGTAAAAGATGACCTACCTGTTAAGCCCTGAAGTTGGAAGATAGGGACCATTAATGTGATTTATCACAGGAAAGCTTTCTGAGTCCTGTATGTGGTTGGCTACTTCTATGGGCTGCCGTTTCTTTTTTCTAACTTACATTATGCAACATTTCTAATTCATACAAAATAGAAAATAATGTTTCTGGCTGTCAATAACCTCCACAGCTATCAACTGTGGAAGCCCTGAGTCTCCCAGTCCTCTCCAGTCCTTAGCCCTCATCCCTCTGTTGACTCACTTGGACCATTTGGAGATGGATACCCTACGTCATATAATTTCTTTCACACATATTGTAGAATGTATCTCTAAATATTGTTGCAGTTTGAATGTAATTGGCCCCCATAAGTGCATAGGGAGTTACACTGTTAGGAAGCGTGGCTTTGTTAGAGTGGTTGTAGCCTCGTTAGAGAAAGTGTGTCACTGTGGGGGCGGGCTTTGGAGTTCTCCTATGCTCAAGCTACTCCCAGTGTCACAGTTGGCTTCCTGTTGCCTTCTGACCAAGATGAAGTAGCCAGCACCATGTCTGCCTGCACCATGCTCCCTGCCATGATGATAATGGACTGAACCTCTGAAACTGTAAGCGACTCCCCCCCCCCCCCAGTGAAATGTTTTCCTTTATAAGAGTTGCCGTGGTCATGGTGTCTCTTCACAGCAATAGAAACCCGAAGACATTTATTTTTGAGACACAGTCTTTCCATGAACCTGGAGCTTGGTGATTGGTTAGCCTAGCTGACCGCCACGCCCGCAGGCTGCCTCCTCCTTCCCAGTGCCGGACTTACAGTTGCACACTGCTCCACTCCACTTTTTCTGTGGCTGCTGGGGGTAGAATTCAGGTCTTTGTGTTTATGAGCCACATTCTTTTTTTTTTTTTTTTTACTGCGCCATCTCTCTTGCCCTTTCATTTTTTTTTTAGTTTGTTTATATTAATATCCACACACGAGCCACACGCTGCAGGTGGCTAATCATGTCCCCCGGGTCTCTTTTCATTACAAGCTCCCCTGCCTCCTTTTCTTTTTCTTTCTAATTTATTTGTTGGAGAAACTGGGTCATTTGTCCTGTTGAGTTTCCACAGTCTAGATTTGGCTGATTACACCCCTATGGTGTCATTCAACACATTTCCTTAAGCCCCGTATTGCCTGAAATGTTCAATAGGTATAGAACTTTGATCTATGAGGTTTGATCTTCCTGGTCATACTTCACAGGTGGTGGTGGTCTGAACTTTAGATGCATCCTGTCAGAAACAAATATATTTGTTTGTTTTGCCTTGGCAACGTTAGTCAGTGGGATCAGGTCTTGCCAGCTTGATCCACTCAGCCTGGAGCCACCATCAGCCTCTAGTGATTTGGCCTGCGATTGACATCTCTTGTATCCATTGCTACTATGACGGCAGAATCGAGGCCTCCTGGTCCCCCTCCCATTCCTCCTTCATCTGCTAGCTGCACTGTTTCTAAAAGGAGACCTTTCCCTCAACAGTTTAGCTACCCCAAAATACCGCTCATATAGAAAAGACAAATGCTTGTTTCTTTCCCTTTTTAAGTTCTTTTTCAGAGAAATGAGTTGGTTCCCTAGCAACCTGTAAGGGTGACCTATGAGAGGGTTTTTCCCCCTGATATAATTATAAACTCATGGATTTTAACATATTTGATTTATTTCAATCCATTGCAGATGCTCAAATTATTCCGTCTTTGAACAGTGGGAGTCTCTTTCCATTGGCTCCTAACTTAGGGCTTTTGGATACAGCCCAGTGCTGTGAAGCATCCTCGCTTTCCAGTAGGACAAAAGTGTCCATTTCTTGCTGCAGCACCAGAATCCCTGATTACTCAAGGAAGCCCTGCTTCCCTTGAGTGATGGATGACATTTTGAGCACAGGCTGGTGCTGGGGTACCTATTGCTCCTGAGAAGGGCTGGCTTCTGTGGTCTCATCTCCTGCTACTCCTCTTCTAGTGCGCCCTGGGTGCTGGCCCTGCTTGTTCTGCCCCTATAAGGAATGAAGAAGGCAACCCTTTCATTGATTTCCTCTGTCCCTAGACACAGCTGGCTCAGGCTTCAGGTCTTTGTCTGAATGCCATCTGTCTAGTGAGGTACCCTAGCCAACGATGTCAACAGAGCCCCTGCCCTCCAATATCCTCTGTCCACCTTTCCTACCTAGTTTCCTTGTGGAAGTTATCTTTCATGATGGTCTAACCATTGTTATCCAACCTGGCTGGATTTGGAGTCACTGTAGAACCACACCTCTGGGCATGTCTGTGAGAGTGTCTTCCAGAAAATTTTATCTAGGCATAGAAAACCCATCTTGAATATAGATGGGCACCATTGTGTGCGCTGGGGTCCTGGGATGAATAAAAATGAGAATATGAATCAAGCAACAACATTTCTGTTTAATTTCTCAGCCTCATGACACCGAATGCCATGTGAGCAGCTGCCTCGGGCTCCTCTGCCATGGCTTCTCCGCAATGATGGACAGTTTTCCTTCTTCAGCTGTGAGCCAGAGTAAACCCTCCTCCCTTACATGCACACAGAGAATTACCCAGGACACGGAGTACACGCTGATTCTGTGCAGCTCGCCTGTTACTTGCTGATGTTTCCTTTGTGTTCGTTTACCATCCTAGGAGGGCAGAGATTTTTGTCAGTTTTACTCAGAGACACATCATTAGTGCCCTCAACAGAGTATAAGCACAGAATGAATAGGGAATGAATAATACGACTGTGATGACCTAAGCCCACTGGTCTTTTAATTCCCTTGGCAAATAGCTGTATCCTACAAAAAACAAAACAACAACAACAAAAAAAAAACCTCTAAGTCCGGAAAAAGGACTAAATTTAAATACTCAAAGGTCAAGAAGGGAGGAGGCTGGGAGATGGCTCAGTCTGGCGAAGTGTGAGCCATGCCACCATGAGAATCTGAGTGTGGATCTCCAGCACCTAATAAGAAGCCACACATGGCCATGTACATCTGTAACCCTGGAGCTGGGAGGAGCTGGGAGGATAGAAAGGTCTCTGAGGCTTGCTGGCCACAGGCAGGCTAGCTGAATTAGTGAGCTCTAAGTCCAGTGAGAGACCCTGTCTCAAAACAGAAGGTAGAGAGTAATTGCACACACAGGTGCCCCTCAACTAGGTTAAGGAGGTGTGCCAGTTAAGGAGGATGAGGAAAGGACCAACAGGAACCCTCACCCACCTGCCTCACACGCTGCTGACTGGGCCGCATACAGACCCCTGAATTAAAGGCCGTAAGTTTTTCTATTGTTATCAAAGCAAACTCCCATCTTCATGTCAATTTATTTTAAAGCAAACCACAAACAATATAACAAAAGACCAAGGACAATGTCTTCTGTGGTGATTTTGCTGGCCGTGGGTTGGGGCAGGCAGCTGTCCTGACTTGGGCTGGGGCGAACAGAGTATATCCCAGTCTCTCAGGTCTTCAAGGGACACTCACGCCATGGCAGAGATTCCCATCCTTGGGAGTAAGAGACATGCCCTTCAGTCTGGGGAGTCACTTCTCCCATGTGTCCGACCTCGGGAGCTGAAGACAGGTGACACAGAACAGGCTGTATTAGAGTAAGACTGTTTGGGTTGGGCCTGTGCCCTCAGGGACCCCTGGCCCCTCATGGCCAGGTCTACCCCTCTCCCACAACTTGTCCCCCTCCCCTTTTGGCAGTGGGCACCCTTCCTTCCTTAAGCCTGACACCTCACATTTGTGTTAGATCTTGTTATCCCCAACCTTTGATCACCCTAGCCTATCCACAACAGAACCAAAGGGGCATAGCTTAAAGGAAGTGTAGAATGCCAAGCAGTTAACACCTGGATATGGGTGGATTCAGATAAATTGCTCTTTTGGTCTGTTCCCTTCTCCTTGGGTATAAGGGCCGCAAAACTATAGGGACCCAAACTAAGGGGTGAGAAGTGGGGGACACTGACCCTTTGCCTAGCATATGGACCCTTGATCCCTAGCAAATTCGAAGATGGCATGCTCTTTTGCTAGAGCTACTTTCTTGAGTACTTGAGCATCAGATAATCAACAACTACTGGACTATACAGCTTCTTTTATTATATTGGTTGGTTGGTTGGTTGGTTGGTTGGATTATTGAGACAGTGTCTCCTGTAACCTGAGTGGGTCTCAAACTTTCTACACAGCCAAGGATGACATAGAATTCCTGACCCTCTTGCATCCATGTTGGGATTCCAGATGTTCATTACCACACCTGGCTGACTATACGGATTCTCACTGAGTGCTTTTGCCTTTTGAATTGTACTCACCCAGTTAGTGCAAGACAGATGGATGAGTTTTGTGAAGTCATGGTTGGGAAGAGCCTCTGGTTATTGCAAAATGCCTGAATAGAAGGGGCCCTTTTTGCAGATACAGTAGGTAGAAAGTACAGTATTTGTTATGCTGCCACAATAAAGAAACAGAACCTTCCTGAATCTGTAACAGATGGTTGAACGTACAAGGAAGGTTGACATCTCACTATGTGTCTTTCTATTATTGTTTTAACATCATCAATGCACACAAAGCAGTTAGTTTTGATTGTCAACTTGATTGGATTAAGAAATGCCTGGGAGATTAGTAAAGCATACCTCTGGGTGTGAGAAAGAGAGAGGGCATCTCCAGAGATGGTCAGGTCTTAAGGACTCTGATGTAATCAATGGGTTAATCCCTCGATCGATTCAGAGTATCATGCTATTATTGAGAAGTGGTAGAAAAGAGGAGATGGAGCCTAATTGAAGGAAGCAGGACCCTGGGGTCTTGTCCGTGGGAATTCTGTCTCACCCTGGCCCCTTCTCACATGCCCCTTTCTTTGCTTCCTAACCACCATTATGGGAGCTGTCACCCTACCTTCTTGAGCATGACGATCTGAAGTCACAAGCCAACAGACATTCCTCCCTGCAGTTGTTTTGGTCACATAACAAATAGCTAACTAACAACGAGATCTAAATTATCTATTTGAAACCAGAAAGGACACACTTAGTGAAGAAGCAGTGTCAACCGGTTGGTTGCTTTCACTTTGCAGGGAAGAGCTGTGGATGGATCAAAGGCGTGCTCTTCCAGAGACTCATCTGTTTCCCAGGAGACTTCAGCAGAGATGGCTGTGTCTCTAGACTGTGATGTGCTTAAGCTGATACTCGGAAAGTTGCACTCTAGCAGCACCACCATTAGAGGAGGTGAGAATGGGCTTGTTGAGAAAGCCTGAGGAACTTGGCTTTGGCTGTAGAAGCGGGCAAAGGCATCCCTCTAGCCTTGAGTCAACGCCCTGCACAGTGACAACAGTGGATGGAGAGACACTTCTCTGAGTAAAACAGAGAAGCCCTGTTTTGAAATCCGCACCCCAAAAGACTTCTTCATTAGTGTCAGATCAATTATTTATCCTGAGAACATTAATATTCATAATATGTTTTGATTATTGTTATGTGCACTCATTTATTCATGATGTATTAGAATAATGATATATAGTGTTCATAAGGATTTGTTTCTGTGTTCAGTCATTTTCATTTTTCTCATTCTATTTTGGTTACTGATCTTAGGTAATTTTGTGTCAGGTTCCTCAGGTTTTCTGAGTCTTATAAGTCAAAACTGCCAAGTTGAAGTTGTTCTAAATAGCAACAGTGAGAATTTATGGAACTCATTACATAACCCAGGCTGGCCTTGAACTCTAGGCAGTCTTCTTGCCTCACCTCCCAAGTGTTGGCAGTTGAGACATGTACCATATGTCAGCGTCCTATATTTTGTTTGATTTTTGAAACAGGTCTCACTATGTATCCTTGGCTGGCCTGGAACTCACTATGTAGCCCAGGCTGGCCTTGAACTCATAGAGTTCTGTCTGTCTCTGCCTCCCTAGTGCTGGGATTCAAAGCATGTGCCATGACACCCTGTATTTTTTTTTTTCAAGACAGGGTTTCTCTGTGTAGCCTTGGCTGTCCTGGAACTCACTCTGTAGACCAGGCTGGTCTTGAACTCAGAGATCCACCTGCCTCTGCCTCCCAAGTGCTGGGATTAAAGGCATGCATCACTACCACCTCACCGACACCCTGCATTTTTAATACCTAACATTGGCACGGTATATTCGGCACAGTAAGTAAGTTGATATTTTTATATTATTTTCATTGGCATCCATATTGTAGCGACTCTTCTTGTTTATGAAAGTTTTTCTGACTGTTTTTGTACTTAATGACACTGATATTTTTAAAGCGTTTATCTTATGCTTTACTTCTTCTTAAAAAAATTTTAAATGTATGTATGTATGCAGATAAGTGTGTGAATATGACATATGTATGTGCGGTAAACGTGCAAAGTGTATGCACAAGTATGTGTGCCTACAGAGACCAGAGGGTGACACTGAGTAATCTGCTCTACGACCCTCTGCCTTATTCTTTCAAGACAGGGTTGCTCACTGAACCTGAAACCAGTCTGGGAGCCATCAGTCCCAACAACAGTGCTGGGCAACAGGCGTGTGCACCCACGCCTGCCTTTCTACATGGGTTCCGGGACCTGAACTCCGGTCCTTGTGTTTGCACAGCACTCTCTTTCACTCCCTGAGCCATCTCCTCAGCCCAACCATGACAGCTTTGAGAAGAGCTGGTCCGGGGTTTTGTAGAATGCCCCTCAGTTTTTCTTCTGACTTGATAGTGAGACAGCTTGAGGAGGCAAAGCACAAAGGCACAGTGAGTGTGGTTGTGTACCTCCAGGATACCTTCTACCCTATGAGTCAGCGCTACGGAGGGTGACCTTGATGGCGTGACAGAGGGAGTGTCTGTCAGTGGTCATTCCCCTTCCCACACCATCATCTTTGGAAGAAGTTGTACACAGCTCAGAGATAAGAGCTCCCTCCCTGAGGGACACAGTAGCTACCTCAATCACTTGCAATTGTTCCCTGCGGCTGGTTTATCTATCTTTCCCCATTTACTTAATTACTTAGTCACTTACTTACATTAAAATGGACATACGGATTTTTATTTTATAAATTTTGCTATATCCCCTACTCCTTTATTCATTTTATTGCTCAAAGCTTCTCATCTCCAGTCATCAGGGCTCTTCCAGTGGCCCCCGTGTCCTTCTGACATAATCCAACCAGTATGGCGATTTACTGGCCCATCCTGTGTATTTCCTTCTCAGACCTAGAATCGGTCTGTTCCCCTCAAGAAGCCTCCTTATCCTCTCTTTTCTTCTCTTCTTTCTTCTTCTTCTTCTCTTCTTCAAAGAGTAACATAAAAACCAAGATCCAAGCACTAGATGTGCTCATGATTACTGGGACACTGTCAGCCGATAAAGTGTGTGTGTTCTAACTGGGAAGGCTCTTTACATTTTATAAAACGTGTTTTGAAATTCAGAGCTGTTCTCTGCCGTGCCGTCTTGGCCCTTCCTGCTTCCTTTCCCTATACCGGCCTCCAGGCTACTCATAAGCCTTCCTTTCCCTTCCTCTGTTCTACACCGTAACACAGATGCTGATCCCGCAGCACCAGCATCCAAGACCACGAGGTAGCCAAGAGAAAGCAGGCAGTACCCCTCCCTCCCAGGTTTTAAGGGGTCCCTGTCTCAGGCCACGCCCCGGGGTGGGGTGAGGCAGGTACCTAGGAGTTACCTGCTGCCTTACTAGGGGCGGTGCTTCAGTGTAGAGCACAGACAACCACCCCTACAGCACGTTGCGTGACTTTTCCAGGGAGATGTAAATAAATGTCTATTCACCCCAGACAGGACACCAGCAACAGACCAAAGAAAAGATTCCTTCCAACTCTAGCTCAATGAACCGGTGAGTTTACTGGGGTCAGTTAAGGAGCCTTCATGACTCAAAAGCAGCTGCATTGACGAAAAGGCCACCCCAGCATGTTGACAGCTGAGGAGAGCTGTGTCCCTGAGTTCCCAGCAAAACTTGCAGGCAGCTAATGGATCAGAACTCCTCCTCCAGCTATTATTGCTGCTTATGTAAGTCTGTAAGGGGCCTTGTGCATCTTTTCACTTTGGGCCTGGGAATTCCAGGAGGGAAAGTTTCTATTTGGAGAAATGGCTACACAACAGGGTATCAGCATAATTGGTTGCCACAGCAATGCTGGATTTTTTTTTTTTTTTTTTTAGAGATGGGTCAGGAAGACATGAGGCAGGCACAGAGGTGTTTGGTACTCCCAGATGCCCTTGAATCATGGAGTTCCCAGTGACTCTGCCTTGTGTCCCCTTCCACATATATTTGTTGTTTTGAGACAGAGTCATGTGTAGCCCAGGCTATTCTCAAACTCACTATGTAGTTTAGGATGACCATGAACTCCTAGACCTCCTGCCTCCCTCCCAAGTGTTGGGATGACAGTCATGCTGCCAGGATGTACGTGTCACCAGTTTCTATGACGCTGGGGACCAAACCCAGGATGTGACGTAGGCTAGGCAAGCAGCCTCCCAAATGAACCCCAGGCTGCCTCTCTTCTTTCTTTTCTTCTTGAGCAATCTTTCACTCAAGCCTTCAAAACCTACCTTATACTGAGTTTGCTTTGTGTTTAAAAAATAAATTACTGGAACCACCAACTTCCTTTCCTTTGAAAAGTTCCCTGCATGGACAGCAAAGGCTTTTAGATACTTTCTAACCAAGTGGGACACTGGGCCATCTCCATATTGGCTGATTTTTTTAAACTGAATCAATGAGTCATATTAAGCACAAAGTAATGGCAAGGTTGAGCAAATACAACTTTCTAGGAAACACTGCAGTGCCAATCATTGTAAGTGAACAAATATTCTTTACCCCAAGCAATGTAACAAATGCAATTTTCTCCAACAATTATGGCTCCTGTCAATGGTGCAAGTCAAGAGACTTGGGGAGAAAGTGTTGAAATTAAACTCGGTGGTGAGGGATTGCTGCCCTCAGTCACAAATCCAGCTACGGAATGCACACGTGCTCCAATGAAGTACTACAGTCAGCGGTTCACTCGCCCACCTAGCACTCTGCCCTCTCAAGGCATGGTGCTCATTCTTTTTGCACTCAAGGCCTCTTTATTATTGAAACTCTTGACACAGAGTCAATAATGATACTAACCCAATTGAGTCAAAGCTTTTGAAGAGGGCTGTCTTTGGCCTTTCAAATGTCTCCCATCCAGGCTTATCTCCACCTGCTCCTCCCACCCTCACAGGAAACTGCTGGTTCCAAGGACTGAGAAGAAAAAAAGTGCTGGGGCTGAGCAGAGGAGCCTGAGCAGGTCAAGCTGAGGGTGCTGGCTTGTTGTGGAGTATTTCTTTAACTATGCAAAGATGTGTTGCATTTTTTAAATTATGTAAAGATGTGTTGCTGTTTTACCTTGCCTGCCTGAGGCACCTGATTGGTCTAAAAAGAGCTGAACAGCCAATAGCAAGAGAGGAAGTATAGGTGGGACTTCTGGGCAGGGAGGGTAAGTAGGAGAAAGAATTTAGGCTCAGAAAACACAAAAAAGGAGACACCAGGGGCCAGCCAGCCAGATATAGGGAAAGCAGGAAAGTAGGACATACAGAATGAAAGAAAGGTAAAAAGCCCTGAGGCAAAAAAACAAAAACAAAGACAAAAAAACATGAATAGAAACAGATTAAATTACATTAAAAGAGCTAGTGGGACAAGCCTAAGCTAAGGCTGGGCATTCTTACTTAATAATAAGTCTCTGTGTCTTTATTTGGGAGCTGGTTGGCGGCTCAAAGAAAATTCCAACTACACCAGTGGGCTGGCATCCCAGGGGCTGGACAGAACATACATAGTTTGTTTTAACTAATAGCCTACATTGAGAAGTCAGGAGTTTCACACACACAATCAGTTTTCTGGCTAGGGAGAGAAATGGGGATCTCCTTCACCGCTGAGCCTGCAGCCTTGTGCGACAATGGCAGAAGCGGAGCATCCTCGGGCCTCAGGCTGGCACTTGCTCCCCTCTCCCAGTCTCTGAGTCTCCTGACTATCTCCACTCTTCCTCACGGGTGTCCCAGGCTGGTTCTGGATGAGGTTAACGGGTATGGCCAACACCCCAGAGGTGGCTCCAAGAACAGGTGAAGAGACCCCCTCCCCCACACACTGTTGCATTAAGCACAGGCTGTGGTGAAGCTCCCTCGCTTTCCACCTTCTTGTCTCCTCTCAGAGTTTACTCAAGCTGCTTTCTCTGCCGGAAATGCTCCCTCCTCAACCTGACCAGCTTCTGTTCATCTTTCATGATGTCATGCAGGAAGCATGCTAGTGTCTAGACCAGGTCCACCGCTGCAACTAACAGAGACGTCAAATTTCAATGGGATGTCAGAGACGCAGAATGGAATATTAATATAATAATGCATACATAATGATGGTTGTATCTGCTATTATTCCATTGCAGTAGTAGAACACAATTTCACACACTTTTTTTTTAAGGAAGGAAGAGGCAAAGGCTGAAACCCCCAGCAGTCCCAATGCAGTCCCGATGCCATCTTGAGTGGCTCCCCTCCTTCATGAGGACCAGTCTAGCAATGTATTTCAGGGTATACTCTAAAAGTTGCCTGTATGATTTTTCCCCTCACAAGCTATTATTCAAATCTTAATCCCATAACCAGGCCAGTTATTAGGAGGCTGAAACACAGCTTTATTCGGAGTGGCCAGGTACCCATAAGTAATGAATATTGTGATGTTAGGTGAATTCACTCCTGTGGTTCAGTGGCCTTCCAAGATGCTCTCATGGGGCCATGGAGTGATTCAGAAGGCAGAGAGAACTGAGGAGCTGTGAACAGCTTTGTCTTGCTTTTTGCTCCATCTCCAGGACTTACCACAGGGTCTGATGCACAAGTGATTGAAAAGGGTCTGGAGGGCTTGGGAGATGGCTCAGCAGTTAAGAGAACTGGATGGTCTTGGGGATGAGCTGGGTTCAGTTCCTAGTACCTACCTTGAACTGTTCATGACTTCCTGTAACTCCAGTTCCAGGGGCCCAGTGTCCTCTTGAAGCCTCCAAGGGCATCGTACCTATATGTTTGTCCACATTCAGACAAACACACACACACACACACACACACACACACACACACACACACACACACACAGAGAGAGAGAGAGAGAGAGAGAGAGAGAGAGAGCTCTCAAATCATCAATATTTCTAACACTTAATATTTGAGCCTCAATACACATTTCAGAACCTATTCAGCCCATGATTGAGGAACAGAAGTCTAAATTTCCTCCCCTTTTTGTGTGTGTGTTTATGTATTATCTCCTCTTGAAATGATTTCTTTGATCTCATTTAATTTCTTCTGGGACCAAATTTAAGAGGTTTCTAAGACTCAACACTAATATAAACTGAGCTGGATGTGGTGAGGTGCTGGCATCCCAGCTACTGGGGCAGGTGGAGAGGAGGCTCCGGAGTTCATGGTCGGCCTGGGTGCAGAGTGAGACCGTCTCAAATAGACAAATGGTAACAGTGAAGAAAGCTGCCTTACACTAGGAAGGTGACGTCAGCTCCTTCTGTAATACCAGCTCCTGTTGTCTCCCATTTCCAGCTTGTGGAAACACAAAAAACAAAGCAGCATAAGACTGGCCATCTTAACCAGGAAGTGCACACTTCCCTGGGATTTGTCCCTGTAAATCATTATGCGGTTGTCGTTATCGTCCATCTCCAGAACTCTTTCTACCTTACCAAACTCAAACTCCACCAACAGGACACTAACTCTCCCTTCCTTTCCTTCTGCCCCTGGTGACACCATTCTACTTTCTGAGCATGTCAGAACTAGGGAAGATTTCAAACAGATCTGAAAACTTAAAAACCAAAGTGGAAGAGAGAAGAGAATAACCCACATACGTGGCTCTCATTTCAACAATTATTAACATAGGATCCATTTTTTTCCATCCACATCCCCACCCTTTTCCCTGCTAGCAAATTCAAGACAACCTTTCATTCCAGCCCTAATATTCTTGCATATCTCTTTATCCTGGTTATCTGGTTACAAGAAGCGGCTTGTGCCAACCATCATTTGTTTGCTCACCATTCTGGCTGAACTCCAGAGAGCTTCTTCTAACAGTGTCCCGGCTCATGCAGCTGTTTCCTGCCTGAAGTGGGTCATAAGGGCCTTGAATGTATTCGCTCACACATCTCAGATGATGGCATTGGCTGTCAGCAGGGACTCGCTACATCATCTCTCATCTGTCAGTAGTGTGACACCAGGGGCAATTTAAAGGTCTGAAAGTAGAGGCTGTAAGACCCTGAAGATGGCCCCTAGAACCTACATAGTTGTATCTCGTGTGGCAGAGGAAGAGTCACAGCACTCTGGGGCTCCCTTTATAAGGTACTGATCTCATGCATAAGAGGAAAGACTCCTTCGTCCCCTATACCATCACCCTGGGAGTTAAGATTTAAACATGGTAATTTGGGGAGACACAAACATTTAAATCAAAGCAGTTTTTGTTTTTTGTTTTTGTTTGTTTATTTGTTCATTTTTGGGAAGTATACTTAGTTCACTGCAATTTGCCTTCCAGTTTGCAAAGCAGTAAAATAAATGAACAATTAAAGTGTTTATTTATGTTTCTGAAAGTTTGGAAAGATGGAGAGAAACTAATCGGGCAGAATCCCTGATGTCAGAACGATGACCCTAAATGTATGTGTTTGTGATAACACACAGTCACTACAGACCACAGCTGTAAGTGGTCCACAGGTTCTAGCCAGGCGTCAAGTGGCTAGGTCTAGCCTCTGTCTAACAAGAAACAATCACATCTCTTTCGTGGGCGTGGGTGCTATGCATAAAACCTAAGGCCTCATACCAGGTAAGCGTTTTTCTATTGAGCTGTAGCCTTAACCTCTCACATAATTTTTTTTTAATATTTATTTATTATGTACAGTGTTCTATCTGCATGTCTGCCTGCAGGCCAGAAGAAGGCACCAGATATCATTACAGATGGTTGTGAGCCACCATGTGGTTGCTGGGAATTGAACTCAGGACCTCTGGAAGAGCAGCCAGTGCTGAGCCATCTCTCCAGCCCCTCTCACATAATTTTTAATAGTAAAGACACTGCCAACCAAATAAAGTAATGAGTACATATATGGTCTATCAGAGGAAAAAAAAAAAAACTTCTGGAAAAGGAATTCAAACTGAGTAGAGTGGTAAACTGAACTCTGAAGAGGCCACAGTACCACACAGGGCAGGTGTCCTCATGGGAGCACCACACAGGACAGGAGTCTTTATGGGAGCATCACACAGGGCAGGCATCCTCGTGGGAACTAGGAGGCAGCATTATACAGCACAAGTTCCATGTTGGTTCAGGCACTGTGTGACCTTAGACAAATCAACGCGCCCCCCCCCCCCAAGCTTAACTTCCTCCTATGTAATTTGAGAGTTTAAGGAGTTAGTGCTTCTACAAGTGCTTCACCACAAGCCTGGCATGTCTGTGCTATGATCAAGAGCCACACAACAGGCATCTGTGGGTTCCCAGCTACTGCCCAGTGCTCAGCACCGGGTAGATGAGTCACTTAACATTGCTGGAGTGCCAGGCTGAGTACTACGTCCACCCTGTCTCCTGACTGGCCTGGTCCCTTTTCTAGCACATGTGCTCCAGCTCTTCGGGTGAGTCATGTGCCTTGGTTCCCACCCCCATCCCGGCTGTCTGCACTAAGTGGACACCAGACTCAAATGCGGCCACTAAGATGGGTTAAGAGCCTGGAGCTATGATGTTCTATAGACCAGAGGCTGACAAACTATGACCCTCAGCCCCAAATCTACCACTGCCTGGTTTTGTAAAATAAAAGATTATGTGAACAGCTCCACACCTGTCAATTTGGGCATTGTCCATAGCTGTTTCTGCTCCACAAAGGTAGAACTGAATTAAATGGCCATGACAGAGACCATGGGCATACAAATTTTCTTGTCCCCTTGCAGAAAAAAAGCTTTGACAATCACCAGTTGGTACCTAAATCTTGTAATCATGTATAGTGGTTTGAATAAGAATGGCTCCCAGCTGGGCAGTGGTGATACACACCTTTAATCCCAGCACTTGGGAGGCAGAGCCGGGCTGATCTCTGTGAGTTCGAGGCCAGCCTGGTCTACAGAGTGAGAGATTTAGGACAGGCTCCAAAAACTACAGAGAAACCCTGTCTTGAAAAAACTAAAAAAAAAAAAATAAATAAATAAAAATAAAAAAAATAAATAAATAAAAAAGGCTCCCACTGCATGGGACTGCACTAGGCCCTCTGAATGTGAGTGACAGTTGCGTGGCTTGATGTGTTTGTGGGTCCCCTGGCAATGGAGCCAGGATTTATCCCAGGTACACAAACTGGATTTTTAGAGCCTATTCTCTATGGTGCTATGACTTACTCAGCCATGATGCAGTGGGGAGGGGCTTGGTCCTGCCCCACCTTGGTATGCCAGCCTGTGTTGACTACCCAAGGGAGGCTTTACCCCCATGGGGAAGGGATGCGGGTGGGATGAGAGGGAGGTTGGGAGGCGGGAGAAGGGGAGAGAGGGAAAACAGGGATTGGAATGTAAAATGGAAAAAAATCAAATAAATAAAAAAAAAAAAAAAAAAAAAAAAAAAAAGAAGGGTTCCCATAGGCTCATATTTTTGAACGCTTCATCACCAGGGAGTGAAACTGTTTGAAAGGATTAGAAGGATTAGAAGGTGTGACCTTGTTGAAAGAAGTGGATCACTGGCAGTGGGTACTGAGATTTCAAAAACCCAAGCCAGGCCCATGTGTCTGTCTCTGCCTGTGGATCAGGATGCCGCTCTCATCTGCTGCTCCAGCACCATGCCTGCTGCCGTGATCCCTGCCATGACGATAACGGAGTGACCCTCTGAAACTGTACACAAGCTCCCAGTTCAATGCTTTCTTCTATAAGAGTTTCTGTGGTCAGGGCTTCTCTTCACAGCAATAGAACACTGAGTAAGACATCATGTTTGGCCAGTTGAAAATTAAGGAATAATCAGAAGGGGAAACAAAAAGTAAACCGAGTCATCTGCAGAGAGAAGAGGCTGGTACACACAATGGGGCAGCCAGCCGGAGAGCAGCAGCTCAGGATGGAGAGGGGTGGGGGCGTCATAGGGAGGCCTGGGCAGAGCTGAATCCGTTTCCTCAAACAGTGACCACTGCTGTTGGAGGGAGTTCTCACTTCCTCTCTCTGGACCTTCCAATAGGACTCCCATCTCATGAGAAGAGCAGGCTTTCCAGAGCACCAGAAGGTGCATGATCCAAGAGGAAGCAAGGCAGAAGCCACTAGGTATTTGGTGACCTGCTTTTAAAAGCCACACCTTGCTATTTCCATAGCAATGCTAGTGATGCAAGTCAAGCCCTTTTGTAGGACAGACCAACACTGGGCCTGAATAGGGGGAGGGGAAGTTTCTGGAACCATCTGGGAACTTCCTAATATCCAGGATGCCCCTCCAGATTTCCCACAGGGGATTCAGCCATCTCCTCACTCCTGTATGAAGCAACCCCTCTACTTTCCCCTGACTAAGACATGAGAAGACATAGTTACTTGCCTTATCACCTTCTATCAGGGGGCTTGAGGGCCTGCCCTGCCTAGGCCTTCTTTGTAGCCTGTGTCTCCTGATACAGTGTGAGCATGGATTCAGCCACCTGAGTAGGGCCTGGCCTTTGGCATTTATACCTTGATCCTTGGTGATCCACACACCTCAGTTTAGGAACCACCTTTAGGATAGAGGGTTTTGACACCCCTCACTCATCTGGCTGGCTAGATGGGTACCCCCCTTCCTCCCTCGCTACTCCCTGTTTATCCCCACCAGAGCTGCCTCCAAAGCTGGACAAGGTTATGTAAATGGCTGCACTGTACTTCTAGAACCACCAAACAAAGTCTCCAGAACAGAAGTATGCATAAGACTTTGGGGCAATGTGTAGGTGCCTTTGAAGTATGTGGTCGCCAATTTAAAGTTGAAGACATTCACCCGGCTAGCGTTTTTCTCATGCTACTATGGTATAGGTGTGGAGTAAAAGGGTCACTGGGTCTATTCAAGGTGATAAAGACAGCCAAGGAAGTTAATGGTGGTGGTGGTTTGAATAAGGAATGTCCCCCATAGTCTTGTGCACTTGAATACTTGATCACCAGTTGGTAGCGCTGTTTGGAGAGACTTAGGTGGTGTGGCCTTGTTGGAAGTGTGTCACTGGGGTTGGGTTTTGAAAGCTGAAATCCTCACCTTACTTCTAGTGTGCTCTCTCTGCTTTATACTTACACTAAAGAGTGTGAGCTCCCAACACTGCTCCAGCTGCCATACTTGCTGCTAGCTGCCATGTCTGCTGGACATGACAGATCCTTAGTTCTCAGAACACTAAGCCCTAAATAAACTCTTACTTCTCTAAGTTATCTTGGTCATGGTGTTTTATCACAGCAACAGAAAAGTAATAATACAGTGGTTTTTACATGGAAGTGTTTCAATGATGTAACATATAATCTAAACTGACTAATTTGGATCTCGTGTGTGTGTGTGTGTGTGTGTGTGTGTGTGTGTGTTGCATATGATTGTGTAGGTATATGCACCCCTGCATGTGCATGTAGAGGTCAGAGCAGAAAGTTAGGTGTCTGGCTGACCAGTAAGCTCTTGGGATCTGCATCCTGGGATTATAGGTGTATGCCAGGCTTCTCTCTCTCTCTCTCTCTCTCTCTCTCTCTCTCTCTCTCTCTCTCTCTCTCTGTGTGTGTGTGTGTGTGTGTGTGTGTGTGTGTGTGTGTGTGTGTGAAGGAGAATCTCCTTTTCTCGCTTCAACACCTCTCCAACTGCTCTCTCAAATCCTTGGTCTTTTCTTTAGGTGTGTATGTGTGTACTCCTAAAGATATAAATATAACCTGTTCAGTCCACATAATGTTACTTGTATGCATATTATTTCAGGGCTGACCACCTGGTATTGGATAAGCAATTGGTGAGGGGAGGGGCTTCCCTCAGAAAGACTTTTTCTCCTAATCTCAGGATTCCTTAGTTGCTTATAATTCTTTGTCTAGTGTTGAGGCCCTGTAAGAGTTCCACCTTCCATGCTGGCATGTCTGTTGAAGTTGTCCCTGTTTAGGTCCTATTTAGGGAACCATATTGATGAGCCATATTGATAGCCATACTGATGGGTGTAGCTTCTCTGACATTTCTAAGAGATGAAATCTCACAGCAAACTCCCAGATCCTCTGGCTTTTACAGTCTTTTCAACAACTCTTCTTCCAAAATGATCCCTGAATCTTAGGTGCAGGAGTTATAGTATAGATGTATCAGTTGAGACTGGATACCATATGTGATCACTTTTCTCTGTGTTTTGATTGGTCATGGATTCTTGTAATTGTCTCCATCTACTGCAGGGAGGTTTCTTTGATGAGGGATGAGAGCTACAGTTACCTTTGGGTGTCTGTGTTAGAGTTTTGATTGCTGTGGTAAAACGCCAAACCAAAAGCAATCTGGGGAGGAAAGGGTTTATTTCATCTTATACTTTCAGGTTGCAGTCCATCACTGAGGGAAGTCGGGCCAGGCACTCAAGGCAGAAACTGAAGCAGGAGCCACAGAACAATGCAGTTTACTAGCTTGCCCCCATGACTTGGTCAGCTTGCTTTCTTATTCCATCTAGGACCACCCACCTATGGGTGATACCACCCCCTGATGGATGGGCCCACCACACCAATCATTTATCAAAAAAAAAAAAATGCCCCACAGTGTAGCCAGAAGTCTTCCTGTGTCCCACCAGGTCCCGAAGTTGCTTGGTCCCAAGTAAACACACAGAGGTTTATATTAATTACAAACTGTATGGCCTGTGACTCAGGCTTCTTGCCGGCTAGCTCTTACCATTGAGCTAACTCAACCCATTCCTATTAAGCTATGTTTGTCACGTGGCTTCGTGGCGTTACCTGTTCTCTCACATCTCGCTTCTCATGGTGACGGCTCGCAGCATCTGCTGTTCCTCCACGCTTCTTCATCTCCATCTTCAGTTTGAATGTACCACCTAACCTTACTTTGCCTCGCCATTGGCCAAACAGCTTTATTTATCAACCAACGAGAGCCAAACATATTCACCACGGACAAGAAAGACATCACACAGCACCACAGGCTGACCCACAGCCCTGTATGGTAGGGGCATTTTCTCAATTGAGATTTCCTCTCCCCAAATGACTCTAGCCTGTGTGTCAAGTTGACAAAAACAAAACAAAGCAAAACAGCAACAACAACAACAACAACAACAGAAAACTTGCTAGCACATCAGGTACAGGGGTGAACATTTAGAATGTAGTTGAGAATTTGGCACGTGTAGTAAAGTGGCTCTTGTAGGTTTCTCCTTCAGGATCCTTGACTTCATTAGCCCCAGGTGGTTGGCTAGGTTTCCAGCACCAGGCATGATTTCCCTCTTACCGAGTAGTCCGTAAGTCCAATTAGAGAGCTGTTGGTTACTTCCAAGGTATGAACGCCACTACTGCACCTGTAGGATTACTGTGCCATCCTGGCCACCGTTATGGTTCACAGGCGTCATGGTTGGGTAGGACTGTTGGTTGCTTCTCTCCCTTGGAAGCTTGCGTGGCATCTTCTGGTACCGTGAAAACTAGTCTCAGGAAAGAAGTTTTCAGGTCAGATCCAGCTTGGGTCCTCTGGATCCTGTGTCTGAAGAGCATGGTGTCTTTAGCAATAGTGACTTACCTTCTACCTCTGGGAGGGCAACCAAGGACAACAGCAATAGCCTATAGTGCTTTGGGACTTTCTTAGACAACCTAACCAACAGCTCAAATGGGGACTTCTCATGCCTGGGATTGGAGTTTTTGCATAATAGTCTATGGCTTTGGGGAGAGCATTGTCAGCCCATAAATAATTTTTTAGAATATATCCACAGATTTACACGTGTTGTATATAATTTTAGGTAAATAGATAATACTATGATTCCTTATGACTTTCCCCAGACATTCTTACTGTTATTTTCCCCTTCTTGCTCTCTTTCTGTATTATCCTCCCTCCCTAGCTAAAGCCCACCCCCGTTTTTCCTTTTGAATCACTTGAACCCTGCTACTCCCTTCTCTGTTGCCTCCCTATGCCTTTTTAACTTTCCTGCTTTCAGGAGTTATTTCAGGTTGTACACTCCTCACATCTGGAGCTCTGGAGCTAGGAACTGCAGGTGAGAAAGAGCACGTGACACTTGTCTTTCTGGGTCTGGGTTGCTTCACTCGGTACGATCTTTTCTAGTTCTGTCCACTTACCTTCTGCCTGCCTTTCCACATGGGTGCCGGGTTCTGAACTCTCAGGCTCTCATACCCACACAGCCCATACTCTTACCACTGAACTGTCATCCCACTCCTCCAGAGTTTGGATCTTTTACTATATACACACAGATCATATTTTTATTAATTCTTTGAGAGTTTCATACATGCGTACAATGTATTTTGATCATGCTCACCTCCATTCCTCCCTCTAACTGCTCTGGGTCCACCCCCTAGTCCTCCCCTCCCCAACTTCATGGCCTCCAGTCTACCACTGCACAGTTCACTTGATGTCGCCCATACACCCGTGGCTGTGGGGCCATCCACTGGGGCATGGTCAACCTACCAAGGACCTTTCAAGATAGCTTAATATTTACTTTGTCACATGGTTATTAGCAATCACTCTGATGCAGGCCTACAATAAAAAAGAGTAATCAATGTGGCTAGAGTTTTCCTGCCTGGCCCACAGTCAGGATAAATCTCTTTCACCTCACCTGCCAGTCCCACAGTCGCTCAGACCCAACCAAGGAAACACAGAGACTTCTATTGCTTATAAACTGTATGGCCGTGGCAGGCTTCTTGCTAACTGTCCTTATATCTTAAGTTATCCATTTCCATAAATCTATACCTTGCCACATGGCTCGTGGCTTACCGGCATCTTTACATGCTGCTTGTCCTGGCGGTTGCTGGCTGGCAGGCTGGCAGGCAGTGACTCCTTCTGCCTTCCTGCTCTTTTAATTCTCTCTGTTAGTCCCGCCTACTTCCTGCCTAGTCACTGGCCAATCAGTGCTTTATTAGCAACACATTTGCCATACAGAACATCCCACAGCAAATCAAGGCCAAAAGAAATCTACAGTGTGAAGAGCAAAGGGTCACTAGGAAATTTAATGTTGGAACCAAGCCTTGTGCTGAAAGAGATAAAGATATCAAGACAAGGCCTTACCTATGTTGGGATAAAGGGAAGGTGCCCTCAAAGCAAGACCTCACTCAGCCAAGCTTCCAACCTGGGAAAGCAAAAGGCATAAGGAATTTTCTACTCTTACATAGCAACAATAAAGGGAACTGTCTGTAAAGGGCATCAGGCGCCACCCTAAGGTGTCATCCATGTGGTTCTGGCTTTAGAGTCATGAGGGATAGGTGAATAAGAAGGGGATTGTGGAAGCCTCCTCTGTGGTTAAGGAAAGCCACTGAGGCCAGGCGTGTAGCGGGGGAGTCCGTGCATGGAGGCCCTGTGTGAAGCTGTGAAAGCGAAGCCTGGATTGCATTGGAGACCCCAAGATGTTAAAAGTGCCAGCCAGAGTCATGGGCTATCTGTTAAGGAGAGCAGCAGGCAGCGTGCAGAACCAGCCTGAGAAACGTATCTTGTAGGTAGCAAAACTGGAAGGGTGGAGCCATCTAAACCCCTTGACATCAAACATGGAGCTACAAGATTTGGAATTTGATCTGCTGGGTTTTTGGTCTTACTTTGGTCCAATATTTCATCACTGTGCCCCAAATTCTTACCTTTTGGAATGTGTCTTAGTTACTTTTCTACTGCTATGATGAGCTACCATGACCAAGGCAAATTTTAGAAGAGTTTATTTGAGAATTACAGTTTCAAAGGGTTAGAATGCATGACCATCACAGTGGGCAACAGGAGGGAAGGCATGGGCACTGGAGCAGTAGCTGAGAGCTTACATCTCCATCCACAAGTACAAGGCAGAGAGAGCTAACTGGGAATGGTATGAGCTTTCAAAACCTCTAAGTCCACCCCCAGTGACACACCTCCTCCAACAAGGCTACATTTCCTAATCCTTCTCAAATGGTTCCACCACCTGCAGGCTAAGTGTTTAAATATATGAACCTACTGGGGGCTATTCTCATTCAAACCACTTCAAGACTGTAAAAGACTATGGGGACTTTGAAGTTGGGTTAAATGCATTTTGCATTATGATATGGCCACAAGCTAATGGGAGCCAGAGAGTACAATGTGGTATCTTGAAGGAGAATGACCCCCATTGGCTCAGACGTTTGACTGCTTGATTCCTAGTTGGTTCAAATTGTTTGGGATGGATTAGGAGATATGGTATTGTTGGTGGAGACGTGCCACTGGGGATGAACTTTGAGGTTTCAAGACTGGTCCCATTTCCAGTGTGCCTTTCTCTCTCTGCTTCCTACTTGCAGATCAAGGTGTGAGCTCTCAGCTGTTCCTGCCACCATGCCTTTGCTCCACCATTATGGACTCTGACCCTCTGAAACTGTAAACCCAATTGAACACTTATCTTTTATAAGTCGCCTTGGTCATGGTGTTTTGCCACAGCAAGAGAAAAGTAACTAAGACAGTTCTTTAGCTGTGGTTGGGAACTCATGTGCCCTTTCCTACTTCATGCTGGGGTATTAACTGGCTTGATCTTGAACAGGCCTTGTGCAGGTAAATACAGAGCCGCGAGTTCATGGGTCCATTTGGTCCTGTCATGTCCAGAAGACCCTGCTCATGCCTGTGCTATTACAATCTCTCTATCCCCTCTTCCATTACAGTCCCCGAGCCTTGTGGGTAGGAGTTATGGTGTGGATATTCCCTTTGTGGCTGAGGACTCTACAGACACTTGTGCTTTGCACTTTAACTAGGTGTGAGTTTCTGCATTAACTGCTGTCCACTGCATGAAGAAATTTCTATGATGAGAACTGAGAGCTGCACTATATGGTTTGTATCTTAAGTGTCCCCTAAAGGCCTGCATTAGTCGAGGTTCACTAGAAGAACAGAATTGATAGGATGAGTATATGTGTACATATGGATATAGATGTATAGATATAAATTATATATATATATATAATTTATTTAATCATCTTACTTCAAGACAGTAGCAGCAGCTGAATCACACCTGAGAGGCTGAGAACCTGGTAGTTGCCTGGTCCTTGAGGCTGGGTGCTCAGAAGTTGGGGGAGTCCCACAGTAGCTGTCTCATGCTGGAGAGGCTGACAGTCTGGTAATTTCTCAGTCTATGAGACTGGAGCTTCAGGAGTCCCAGTCTGGCACTGAAACCCTGGAGGGGACCTGGAAAGTTTCTGGTACTCAGTCAACCATGGAAGCCTGGAAACACTGGTTCTGATACCAGAGACGGAGTCAGCTG
>CABHPP010137159.1:111048-135523 GCA_902168425.1 Peromyscus attwateri | reverse complement strand
ACACACACACACACACACACACACACACACACACACGTTTAAGTTTAAATGGAGTTACCCTATATGGGGGTGGAAGAATAATACTTCCCCCAGATGCCATGGTCTTCAAATGAAAATTACAAGGTGTGGGCTACTCCCTTTGATTTGTTGGTCAGTGAAGTCTCATAGACCCTCAGAACAATACAGGCTACTGCTATTGCTCTTGGTCACCCCTCAGAACTTGATGGTAAGAGCCTATTGTTGAAGACACCGCATACCTGAATCATCATATGTGGAGAAATCAAACTGGAATTAAAAATATTTCTTTAAGTAGATAAAAGGAACTGTTGTCAAGAAAAAGGCCTCTGATGACATGCATGCTTCTGTCAGTCAGAAGTGAGAATAGCCTGACTCTCCAGGTCTCCCTCCTTGCTCCAGCCACCCTGACCACCAACTGGCTTTTGATGCTCTGGCATCTAGGGTTTTCTTGTTTTGTTTTGAATCTCATCACTTATGTTCTGATGTCACACTGAGCTCTGTGGGGAGGGTCACCAAGCACAGGTAGGTTTTGTTATACCAGAAGAACTTTGCAATGCTACCCTTTTATATATGTATCATTTCATTTCTCTGACATTTTTAAGCAGTGGCAATCACAAACACTGAGTGTTTATTTAGGCACATACATGATCTAACTGATGTACATACATTAAGTCATGAACAGGCCTGTGATTGACCTAAGACCCTGGTGTTATTACTCACTAAGTCTGAAGAAACTGAGGAACAAGAAACAGTGGACAATTAGCTGTGGCCAGGTGTCAGGGGTACCACTCAGAGCCCCCCCAAGCCCCCACCTCTGACTCAAGCCCCATGCTGAGAACTCTCACTACAGTCTAGCCCTTGTTGGAAAAAGAACCATGTGTTTACACAGCGTGGGCATGATCCACTCTGAGGAGCACTTCCGACACATAATGGATGATTTAAAATTTTGATCTTATTTTTATTAGCATATATCAATTATAAATATGGGTTTCATTAGGCATTTTCATGCATATATATGACATATTTTGTTCACACCCCGCCTTTACCCTCTTTTATCCTTTTCCCACTCCTGATGATCTTCTGCTTCCCAGATGGACCCTTTGTACTTTCCTGGTTTTGTCTCTTGTCATTGCTTGCTTTTTGTTTCTGATGTCCCAGTGAGTTCTGGTCTGCCTGCTTACAGGAGCACGGGTGGGGGCTGTTTCCAGGAGCACCTGCTTACATTCCCTCCACACCCTTGCTTGGTTACATTGTTATCCCCATTGCTTGGATGGCTTTGTAGATGCTTGAGACTGGAGATGTGATGCCGGGACTTAGGGGCGGTCGGAGCACCCAGGCATAACCTCTGAGCCCAAGCAGAGGTGCGTCTTCTTGTTTGCCTGCTTCCTTGTGTCAGTCTGTAATTATAAAATGCCCAGGCCTGTTCACAGAAACAGAATGGCATGTTCTATACCATTTGACCACTCAATGACCAAGCATACTTTTGTGACTTTGAAGATTCTCCAGAGCTGGTTAAATGGGATTTTTTTTTTAACATGGTCAAGGCCAAGAAGAGTTCTTGCAAATCACTGACCCAGGAATTTCTGTGAGTTTTCAAGGTATACACTCTTCTAAATCCAGGTCACTCCTGAACCCCATGGTTGCAGTTGACGATTAATGACAGCATGACATTCGGAGATGAATTTTCATTGTTTCCAGAACTTGCTTTCCCAAGGAGGCTCACTGCTTGGTTTCTGAAGATGTGAATACCTCTCTCCTCAGCATTGAATGGCAGACCATTTTTCTTTTTTTCTGCGGAGAGGAAAAAAAAGGAAGTGTAATTTTCAACTCTCAGCACAACGTGCCTTTGATTAATGTATATTGTAATCATCACAGAATACACAGCTGTCTATTAACGATGGAACCAAATGAGTTGAATAGATTATCAAAGAGCAGCAGCCCCGGTTCCACTCGGAGGTACTTGCTTGTCTTTAGAACATTAATCTCATAACAGCTTTGAGTTTGATTCCAATTTCCCTGACAGTCTGCAAGAAGGGGAAGATGACCATTCAGACCATCGTTCCAAGAGCAGTGAGAACTCACCTCCATGGGGCCAAAGAAAGGGGGTAGTGGGGTTTTCTTGATGTGATTACTCCTAAGGGGTCGGGGAGGCAGAGGAGGGTTTTAAGGTACCCAGAGAGCAGGAGGCAGGAGCCTAGGATTCCTAAGACAGGAGGGGGGTTGTCTTTTAGACTGCCAACAATGGAGGTTCCCCTGGGGCACTGCATAAGAGGAGGCGCTGAGTGGAGGAAATAGAGGAAGGGAGGCAAACTGGCCAGACCTTCAAGGTCACTCAGCCCCACAGACACTGACATACATATATATATAGCATAGAATGGACAGCCCTTGTGATAGTCAATAGTGATCACCAACTGGATAGGATCTGGAATTGCCCAGGCAACAGAGCCTCCAGCACATCTGAGAAGGGTTGTCTTGATTAAGACCCATCCTAAAAGTGAGAGCCACTGTGTCCTAGGTTTGGATCCTGGAATGAATAAAAAGAAGACTATGTTGAGCTAAGCAGCGACATTCACCGTTCTCTGCTTCCTGGTTTCAGATGCATCATGACCAGCAGCCGAAAGCCCCTGCAGCCAGGACTCCCCACCTGGGAACTGTACCCTAGAGTTGGGAGCCAAAATAGACCCCTTCTCCTCTAAGCTGCTTTGGAAGAATGCTTTATCACAGCAACTTGGGAACTACCGAAGCCAGCACTGGACTTGACTTCTCTCCAGGGAAGAATGGGCTCTAGCACAAGTGTCCAGGCCTCGAGGGACAGGGCCATTGGAAATGTCTTATTCTAACCCTTTTGAGATTGACCCAGACAGCTTTGACATTACCGGTCCAAATGACCAAGTTTCCACCCAAGCCAAAGGACCACCAGCCATCCCATGTACAGTTCATAATTCTCTTCCCATATTAGACCCCAACCAATGTATCAAATATTCAAACTCTATTGCCCCAACAATGTCCCACTGTGTATACTGCCACACACACTTATACACACCCACTGTGTAAGTGTATATAGTACAATTGATTGCCAGGTTTTTCTCCACTATTGCTGTCAAAGGACTTGGCTCACAGTAAATTATGGGAAAGAATCAAAGACCATCCCCAGCTTCAAAATCTTTCCAGGCAACCCCTACCTGCCTCTCTTATCCATTCTTGGTGGGACAGAAAAGGCTAGTTTTATGTGTCACCAGACAGAAATAACTATAGCTAAAGACGTGCAGCAGTGTCCCCAAATCCCAGAGCTCATGCATGGTGGAGCGTCCAGCTTGATCTTGAACCCCCACTCTGTCCACAGTCCAACTTCAGAAAGAGTAAAAGTTCTCAGGCTGCAGGCTACTTTGGATGTTTTGTTTTTGATAGCCCTCCAGAGATGGAGGACCAGAATGAGATGGGAGAGACATGAGCTTTAAAGAAGAACTCGTTCTTAAAACAAAACTCCTAAGCTCTGCACTCACACTGCCTTCAGGGTGAACACATCCCTGAGTTCTGGGTCTTGGGTTCCTCACCAGCCTCAGCACTCTGGTTCTGACGGTGCTAGACAGAGACAAACGCATGCATGTGCATGGGGTGGGGTCCACTGGTGGAGGGTAGTTTGTCCCATGGATTTCAAGGAGGTCTCCCGGTTCTAAGCTTTTCTGTGTCATGTATTTGGGGCAGGAGGCAGACAGAGTCACAGGAAGGTAAAATGATTCTGGACCTGACAGTAGTTCCCCGGGTTAGCACATATACCCACACCACCTGTCCTCGGGCCATCAAAAGCAGGCTCCATGACCCTGAATGACAGGTTGCAAGATTTCTGGGAGTTGCTGGGCTTGCCAAGGAGAGATAGAGCTCCAGGCTCAGGAAACATCTGGGGAAAAGATAGAGGCAGGAAGGCCAAGGCCTGCTCCGGGAGCCTTGTTTTAAGAAGGCAGGAGGGGAAAGATGCCAGCAGAAAGACTGGTACCTGGAAGCCTGCCAGTCCAGTCCCTGTCAGCCCAGGGGCAAACAGTGCCAACACACTGTCTCTGGAGCAACCATGTCCCCAAGCCCAGCCAGCCCCATCCCTGAGAGTGGAAACACCTCCCAGGTGCCCTGTACTCTTTTCTGGGTTTTTGGAATGTGCTGGGCCACCCCTACGGCTCACTTTCCAGCTCCTGTGTTCTGCTGAGAGTTCACAATCATGTCAGACATCGACGGGGGATTCTGGCGCGACACCCCAACTCATAACACCACAGCAGGGCAAGAACTGGCTTTGCAAGGCCATGGCTGGGAAAATCATCACGCAGGGTGGGGGCAGGATGGGCTGCAATCTCCCCCTCCCAGTTCCTCTGCTCCATCCTCTGCCGTGACCCATAAATTCACCAAGATGAAGTCATTCCCCAGCCGTGGCTGTAAAAAGTCAGCTGCATAGCTAGGGAGTTTGCAGCCGAGTCAGATTATAAAATAAAACCAGGGATTCTGGAAGGGGAGGGTCAAGGCAGTCAGGCCCTGGGGGAGGGGAGATGGCTGTTCTGATGTTTTAACAAGCACCAGAAGGTTTCAGCTTTGTGAGGGTCCTCACCACGCTCCCCCACCTTCCCACAGCTCCTTTTTTTGAGGGGGATCATGCAAACCGTGGGGCTTCTTCGATATTACAAATAAACCCTAAATAAAAACTTTAAAAACCAGCCTACAAGTTGTTTCTTTCCTGCTCTGTTGGAAACAGACCCCAGACCCTGTTCTTCTGAAGTCTCCGGAAATTTGACTAGAATCTGGGGTGAGGAGGTGGGGCTCAGAGAAGTCCCAGACCCTGCGTCTTCCCTTCCCTGAGGCTGGAGTGAAACAGAAAGGCAGGAAGCTAGAGTGGCCCCCGGTAGCTGAGCATGTCACCTGCCTAACTATAGTGGAACAGCTTTCTGGTCTACATGGCAGGCTCTTGTCAGTTGTCTAAGTTTCCTCCAGCTCAAATTTCACCGCTTTCTCCATCTGAAAGTTGCTGAGTACTTCCTGTGTGCAGACACTGGGGTCGTTTTGAGAATAGAGCAGTTGACAAAGCAGACAGAAAACACTTGCCTTTGCGCTCTCCACCTGGGAAGGGCTGAATAGCCAGTACCTCAAAAAAACTGAGACCACTCATGTCCTTGTCACCCTCCTAGCAAGGATGCCAATGAAGTTCAGATTGAGACCATCTGAGAGCAATAACCTCTTAGCTCACCAAGTACCCATTCAGTCTCTGTCCGTCACGAGGGAAGAAATGAACTGTGTAACAAATGACTCCAAACACACAGATCAGAGCAATGAGTGTGCATTGTCTCATGCGCTCTCTGGATACACAAAGATGGAGATGAGGCTGTGCTGTGATCCAATGACCTGACTGGGGCAGGTCCTCTCCCAAGCAGACATGGAGGCTGTTGCAAGGGTCTGTTGGGGCATGTTGGACTGAAGAGCTCAGTCCCTCTCTAACTGTTGCCCTAAAAGTCTTTCTTGGTTTCTTTCTTGCTACACAGACCTCAGTGGAGAAGGGCTTCTTCCATGACAGCATCTTCTTCTCAGCACGAGTAATGAGTGTGCCTACGATGGACCATATACCCTTTTATAGTGGATCTTGGGTACGGTACTCCTGTATAATATCTCTGCTCAAGTATTTGTGAGAAACAAGTTACTGGGCCCAGCCTATGCTCAAGGGAGAGCATTGCCCAGGGCTGAATACTAGGAGGTAAGGATGACTGGGGTCCATTTTGAAGGTTTTTAAAAATAGAATCTAAGTGCTGATGACCATGACTTTAAATGTGTATTGAACACTTTCTGTGCTCTGGGAGTTTTTGGAATTGAGTGCATTCCAAATGAAGTTTCTGCTCATCCTCACTGTAGTTCAGGAGGTAATTTCCCCATCTTGCAAACATGAAGTCTGATCCCAGGAGTTTCAGAGGTGACCGAGGGCCAAGCACCGGTAAGCTGAAAACGCAAAGAACTCAACAGTTGGTCTCTTCTCGAGCCTCATACTGTATCACAAAACTGCCTCTTCCGAAAGGTCATCTCGGGGTCAGTTGGCACACTCTCCTTTGCACAGATGACAAGTCTAAAACCCAGAAAGCCCAAATAACTGGCCAAGGTCACACAACAAAGGGGAAGCAGAGGGGAATGGGTTTTTGTGTCCCTTAGAGTCCTGGTTTCTAAAGGAAGATGGATGAGATGAGCAGTAAGTCCATAGGCAGTATCTCACAGAAGCACCAGTGTGGGCCTGAAGCAGTGTGAGCATGAAGCAGTGTGCAGCCTGAAGCAGTGTGGGCATGAAGAGTGTGGGCATGAAGAGTGTGGGCATGAAGCAGTGTGGGCATGAAGAATGTGGGCATGAAGAGTGTGGGCATGAAGAGTGTGGGTATAAAGCAGTGTGGGCATGAGGAGTGTGGGCATGAAGCAGTGTGGGCATGAGGAGTGTGAGCATGAAGCAGTGTGGGCATGAAATAATGCAGAGCATGCTGCAGTGTGAGCTGTGAAGTGGCATGTGGCATGGAGCAGCGCAGGCCATGAAGATGTGTCTCCTGCCCAGGAACCTCTCCAGAAACTTTGAACACTGGCTGACCATGAAGCTGGCAGATTCCCTCTACCCCAGTGTAGGCATGAAGTTCCTGGTGTCTGGTTGTACCTGTAGTGAATCTGTGTCCCTTTTCAGGAATATTTAAGCTTGCCTTAGCTGGAAAAAAAAATAGGCCCATCACAGACATGAGTGTAATGGACTGGTTTAAGTTTTCCTGGGGGCTTAATAAAAGGTGGTAGTTTGGGTAACAGGCCTGCCATAGGCCCTTCTGTTAATACTTATCTAGCTAATGCATCTTGCAAATGGCCTCGTGCAGCTTTGGGGACATTAAGAAGACTTCACTATGTTGTTCTACATATGGTATTTCTGCCTTGGAGTTTTTTTTTTTCTTTCCACTTGTATAAATTATTTTACGATGAAGGTGGTGGTGCTGAGGGAATAGGGGCCAGAGGAAGGGCTAGAATTTCACAGGATCCAGCCTGAGGCATTTTTTGGAGCCCAGAGGGAGCTCTGCCCCACATTCCTGAGCACAGGGACCAGGAGGAATGGAAGCTAAGTGGCTGAAGAACACCAGCTGTGCTTATACACAGCATATCCTGGCCAAGCAGGCATCTGTCCCCTCAAAATGACACACACTTTCGGTAGGCTCACCCCAAAAGGACACACCAGGAGTAGGTGAGTGGAATTCCTGCTGTTACACAGGGTCGCAGAACTGAAGCCGGCTTCCCTGCTTTTACCAGGCCAGCCAAGACAGCCAGAGGCAGGGCACAGTCTGAACACTCCACACAAGGCAAAACCCTGCCTCACACATACCAGGTGCAGATGTGGACCCAGCACTTGACTGATGCCCTCATTCCACACAGCTGAAGGCTTCTCTGTGCCAGGTACCATGCCAGGCACTCCAACCAGGATGAATAAAATCCAGTCAGAGCAATAAAAAAAGCCAACCTAATGAGGAGTATAGATCCATCTAGACCCACTCCAAACACAGTGTGTGAGCGAGTGTGCAGAAGCGGGTGCAGAGAGCCCTGGAGGCAATCAGAACCAACCAGTCAGGAGTGTGGAAGGGACTGGTGGAGGATCCAACTGACAGGTATGCTCTGTGAGTGAAACAGAAGGTGAGAAAAGACAGGAGGGCCAGAGGGCATGCGAAGTCACAGAACGTGGGCTTTTCACAAGCACATGGGATGCTGTTTTGAGATACATAACCTGATGCAGATTCGAAGGGACACAGAGTGTAAATGTGGGTGCGTGTGTGTGTGTGTGTGTGTGTGTGTGTGTGTGTGTGTGTTTTGTTGTGTTACAGGCAGTTGTATATGGGTACCCACTCTCAGAGACCAGAAGCAGACATCTTATCTTGTTCTCTATCTTATATGGGACAGCACCTCTCACTGAACCCAAAGCCCACCAAATCAGAGAGCATACCCCTGGGATCTGCCTGTCTCTGTCCTCCCAGACATAGAGTTACAGGCTCACACCACCACACCTGGCTTCCATGGAGATGCTGGGTATATAAGGCTTCTCAATTCAGGTCCTCAGGTTTCTGCAGCAAGCACTTATCATTGAGCCGTCTCTCTGGCCCAATGACACACCATGTATATACCTTAATTCCATCAACTAGTTCTATCTGAATCCCCAAACAACTGTAACAGAACTCCTGGAACTGTGCACCAGGCTTGGCATTTTTCTCCCGTCCTCTCCTGCAGCTGACGTTCTCCAAGCTTTCAGTGTGTGCCAATCAGTTGTCAAATAAAGCGGTGCCACATCCCCACCTGCATTTCTGTGCATTCCTCAAGGTTTGAGAATATCTTCAGAAACCCGTTAGCTTGTGGGCTGCCGGTGCACAGCCCTCGCCCATTTCCCTATCTGTTTTTGTTTCCCTTGATCATCTACGGAAGTGATGTTGACAGTTTACTTACTAATCATTTCCTAATCTCAGATTCTGCCAGTCCAGTCTTTGGCCAGATTGCCATGCCTCTGAGAAGGCTTGGATGGTACACTTTGTTTTGTGTTTTGTTTGTTGGGGATGGTATTTTTGAGTGTGTTTGAGACAGGGTCTCAAGTAGTCCAGACTAGCCTCAAATTTGTTATGTAGCCAAGAATGCTGTCTTTAACTTCTGATCCTTCTGCCTCTGCTTCTCAAGTCCTAGGATCACAGGTGTGCTCTGCCACAGCTGCTTTTGTGAGGGACTAAGATGGAATCTACACATCCTTCCATGCTTGGCAAGCACTTGGTCAGCTGGGTTACCACAATCAACTCCTTTCATTTTGATCAGCATAGTTTCTCCTTTAATTCTGATACAAACTCATTCGCTCATTTTCTCCCTATCTGGTTTACACTTTGTGGTGGGGAAGCCTTATTTAAGAAATAATTCATGAGGAGTATGGAGAGATGGCTCAGTGGTTAAGAGCACTGGATGCTCTTCCAGAGGACCTGGGTGCAATTCCCAGCACTCATACGGAGGCTCACGACCATCTGAAACTCCAGTTCCAGAGCATCAGAAGCCTTCTTTTGGCCTCTGTGAGGACCAGACATGCATGTAGTATGCAGATATACATGCATGCAAAATGCCCATACAACATACTTTAAAAATACTTTAAAATGTAACCCAAGATTCCAAAGCAAAAAAGGCAGTGACATATTTTTACTATCTGTAGACCAGGCTGGCCTTGAACTCACAGAGATCTGAATGCCTCTGCCTCCTGAGTGCTGGGATCAAATGCATGCACCATTACCACCTGGCTGGAGTTTATTTCTGTAGCAAGAATAAGACAACGACTTGACATGGAGCTTTCTCTGTACAGGAAGATGCTTTCTTAACATGATTTACAGGGCAACCCATCCTTCCTTTAGAGTTTGTGATGGTGGTTGTACTGTATATCTGAGAGATAATTCTAATGTGCCTCTAGCTTTCTTATACATCTTCAGAGCAGAGACTGTGATGGGCAATTTGCAACTATCTTTTCAAAGATGTCTTGCATAGTAAATAGCTGTGGAAAGAGAAACAGAGGCCCCATGCAGAGAAAGGAGCAAGTTTCCCTACTGCCCAGTAGAATATGAACAAGATCACCTTTCTCGGAAGGACAAAGGCCAGTATTGTGCATTTAGGAAGATTTAGGTTTCTTTCTTTTTCTTAAAAAAATTATTTTATGAGCATTGATATTTTGCCTGCATGTATATGCCTGTGAGAATGTCTAATACCCTGCAACTGGAGTTATAGACAGTTGTAAACTGTCATTTGGGTGCTGGGAATTGAACCCAGGTCCATCTGGAAGAACAGCCAGTGCTCTTAACCACCAAGTCATCTCTCCAGCCCCAGACTGAGGTTTCTTAAGCTGAGTGTGAGTAAGAGAGACCCTGTCAATCAATCTGCCTGCACACAGATGCTGCCCAGAGCTCTCCAAGTCATTCCGTAGGGACTGAGATTTATGGAACAAATGTTTGATTGTCTAGGTCCTGCTACTGATAATAATAAAAACTGTCCCCCTCTCTGATCCAGGAGGTGCAGAGCTTTTGCCAACAGCCATGAACTTGTGGCAGGCTTACCTTGTAGCTTACAGGTTACATAGTGCATCAGGCTCTTAATAGATCAGACAGCCTTGTGTTCTCAAATGTAACTGGGACTCTATTTTTTTTATCTTTTATTAAACACCAAGGCTATTTTAATTGTCATGATTTTATTATAATTCTTGTGTCTAATGGGACAAACTTTCAACTTGGCCTCTGTCAATGTCAGCGTCATTATTTATTGACGTCCATTTCCTCATATAAGTTAGTTTTGGAATCTATTTGTTGAGCTGTCCCTAAAATTGTGTTTCAGTTTGATTGGAATTATTTTGAATGTACGGGTTAAGTTGGGGGGAACTGACACCTTTGAACATTGCCCAGTCATGAAAATGTATTCTATATCTTTTCCTTGGGTTTAAGTGTGTGCATTCATCAATGTCAGGATGCTCGTTGCTGTGTGTTGTCCTTGTTGTATCTAATTTTCTGTCATGGTGTCTTAGCTAATGAAGGCATAGAAGAACGTAGTTACTCTCTATATGGTGGTCTTAGCATTTTCTGATTGTTTGGATTTTCTATGCAAATCACCGAGTCATCCATAAATGACGGGAAAGGTATCTTTGTTATCCCCCATCTCCATTTTCCTTTTCTTTCTCATCAACAAGAACCTGTAGAATTCAGCAGCACAGTAATCATGAAGGCAGCTCTACTGTTGTATTTCTGACCTGAAAGAAAATTGCTCTCAAGTACGATGTTCCCCTTGGCATACTCAGCATGCAACCTTTGCCAAAATGAAGGATCTTTGCATCTATTCCCCTTTATAAAACCATTTTTAACTAAAAATTAGCATTGAACTTTAGATGGTATTTCAACACTGATTGGTGCAATGGTTTCCACCTCTCTGTCATTAATATTCTCAATCACGTTCATAGATGTCCCTCAAATTTCAGGAACAATTCCTACATATTCATGATGCATTTTAAAAACACATACCATCGTGCTCTGTTGTCATATCACATGTGTGGGAGGTTTGCATCCATGCAGACACGGGCACAGACTCTGAATAAAGTGAAGAGTCATCATAAGGTAGAACAGACAGTTTTAGAATGTCCATTCTGGCTGCAGCTTTGAGGTTAATCAAGTAAACAGTATGCAACCAGGGAGAAAAATAATTAGTCCTGGAGCATTGCGAATTCAGATCAGAAGTGAGGTTTTGGAGCTGGATGTAGCAGCATAGAGAAAGAGGAGGCAGAGAACTGGGCTGATCTGCCAAGTTGGATGTTACCGAGGCAGACAGGAGTGAGGTTCTGACTTGAGCAAATGGGAGATCGGAATTGCTGGTCGGCCAGGATGAGGATCAGCGCGCATGCAGTAGGTGTAGGGTGAAGCGCACGGGTTGATGGCAGCAGCGGAGGATGCACTTGGAGCCCTGGAAAGATTACTGGGTTTCTAATGAGCTTTTTCCATGGACCAGAAGACTTTCCTTGAGATCAAGCCTTCTATCAGCCTGAAACCTTGCCTGAGAAACTGTCGGATGCAGGGGAGGAGGGCACCATGCCATCAGTGTCTGTCACCACCTCACACAAGCTAGAGCAGGAGGTTATTTTTGTCACTTACTACATTTGTTATCCTTTCTGTACCCGAGCACATCTCTGTCATCCATGTAGCTACTAAAATCTAAACCCTCTGAGCCTCTGGCCTCACCAGCTAGCTGGTTCTGTACTAACTTCCTTCTTCCACCCAGTTGCCAAGATCCATGTGAATCTGGCTCTCCAACAGGCATATGTGATGGATGAGGTCACATGGTTGTGCTAAGCCCCAAAGGAGGCTGGTTAGGTACATGATCTACACATAGACAATGGGACTCATAAAACAGCGTACTTGTATGGCACAGCAAGGGTGCTGTAAGGATTCGGAGCAGCTCGACAACTTTAAACACCAGTAGAATCCACCTCTCATCTTTATTTCCAAGATGTCACTGCTCTCCTCTTTTACTCTGGACTTCTTTTGTTCAAATCATGTTTTGATGATTCATCCATAATTTGTATGTATCCATGGTTGCCCTTTTTTTGTTGCTGAGTTCTATTCCATTGCACAGCCGCTTGGCTGGTTTGTTTCTGTCTCTGGTCATTTAGGTATTTTCCAGTTTGGGGCTGTTATCAAATAAAGCTCTTTGAACATCCCTGTGCAAGTCTTTGCTTGGATATGCTTTTCATTACTCAGAGTGAGTGAGTTGGGGTATTCAACAGGCACACGTTCAAATCCATAAGGAAGTCTGGGGGCTGGAGAGATGGCTCTGTTGGGAAACTGCTTGGTCCACAAATGTGTCTGCTGGAGTTCGGATCCCCAGATCCCCTGGGGGAGAGTAGTGGCCTGCCTGCCATCATCCCAGCATGCAGGAGGCAGTGACTGGAGCAAGTCAGCCAGATGGATTAGCTGGAAAGGTGAGTTCTGGGTTCAAGAAACCCCACCTCGCAGGGCAGTGGTGGCACGCACCTTTAATCCCAGCACTCGGGAGGCAGATGCAGGCGGATCTCTGTGAGTTCAAGGCCAGCCTGGGCTACAGAGCGAGATCCAGGAAGGGCACCAAAGCTACACAGAGAAACCCTGTCTTGAAAAGCCAAAAGAAGAAAGAAAGAAAAGAAAAGAAACCCCACCTCAATATGTAAGGTGGAAAGTGATTAAACAGGACACCCAGCCTCAACCCTGAGCCTTCACACACCTCTGCACATGCCTATGTGTACCTCCATGTGCCCACACATATAGTCTCTCTTTCTGTCTCTCTCTGTCTCTCTGTCTCTCTCTCTCTCTCTCTCTCTCTCTCTCTCTCTCTCTCTCTCACACACACACACACACACACACACACACACACACACACCCCTCACATACATGTGGAAAGAAAGAAAGGAACGAAGGTCAGACCCATTTCCAAGCTGGTTGTCTGATTGTGTACCCCACAGCATGTGCAACTGCCTCAGCTGCTCTTCCTTCTAAACATTGGGGGTTCCCAGGACCCCATCCTGTGTCTGTCTCACTCACTCCAGACCATATCTGAAGTTTCTGCCTGCTCTTGGCCCTTCCGGTGACTCTGGAAACCCTCCTGGGCCTTGGGCCCCTTTCTGCAAACCAGAGGAAGTTTCCTGGGAGGTTTCATCCATCGCTGACCTCAGCCACATCCCTCCCAGTCCTTGCACAGCGTGTTCCCTTGATGACAAGAAGCCTGGGGAAGGTGATGGCTCTGCTTCCTTCCAGCGCTAACATTCTGCTTGAGCCTTTCCAATCTTTGTTCTTTCCTGGTTTCCCTTTCCATCTGTCACTTGACACCACGCAACTGATTACATTTCTTTAACTGCCTTGGAAAACAGCTTGTAGTTTTTTTAAAAGACTTTAAATAAAATAAAGCTCCATTTTTTTTTCCCTAACAAATTTGAGAAAAAAAGTGGAAGGGCATGTGGCGGTCGTTGAACACCTACTACGAGCCCACTCTTTGAGGGGCCCCTGATAAATCTTTGCATACAGCTTGTGGAGCGGTTTTCCTAAGTGATCGTTTTCTTGTCCACATTCTACTTTGCTCTTGGCTCTGAATCATTCCACTCTCTCCCAGGAAACGGTGGCAAGGGGCGACACAGAAAGAGAAGAAGACCCAAGAACCTGTAGCTCCCACATCCCAAGGAATCCTTTCTTCATCTGCCTTTTTGTTCTAACTGGACCTGGACGGATTGCACAGTGCTCCTCTGCGCTGAGGCTGGATGATCTCTGCCCAGGCTCTGTTCCATGAAGGGACTGTGGCTGGAGTGGACAAGATCTCTGACCTTAGAGTTCTGGGCATTTGGGATTTCCTTTTGATTTGGTGTTCTCTCTCTCCCTCCTTCCCTCTCTCCCTTCCTCCCTTCCATTCTCCCACCCTTCCTCTGGCTTCTCTCTCTTCCTTTCTCATCCTTCTCTCTCTTCTCTCTCATTCTCTTTCTCTCTTCCTCTCCCCTCCCCTCTTCTCCATCTTCTCCCTCTTTTCCTCTCCACTCCTCTCTATTTCATTGTGAGCCCAATATTTTCATCTTCTCAGTGGCCCACATTATCTGCTTGTGATACTGGAGGATGACACCAAGAAGTTCTCCCATGTCAGCGTACTAGGACACTGGGACTGGCTCATCTGGGTACCCAAGGTGTTGGAGAGAAAGGTGTAAACCAAGGTGTGGCCCAGGGCAAGGCTAAGCACCTGAAACTCTACCTCCTGGAGCAGCAGCCTAGAGGGAAGACACCGGCATGGGCAGATGCTTACTTCGCACATCTGCCTCTGCCATGGAGGGCTTACACCAGCCTCCTGATACCCAAGGACTACTTGCACAATGGGGCCTCTCTCTGGTCCCCAGAATCAGGGCTGACAGCATTGCCAACAGGGAACAGGATGAGGAGAAAGACTTAGAACCCTGAGCTCCGGTGAGCCATGAAGCCCTGGGTGTCCCTGGCACAGGGCAGCCACCTGGGAGGGACGTGCACCTCGTTCCTGCTGCACAGGAAGTGAGTGCCTGGGCCATCTGGGTTGTGTTTTCAAGAAAATCTTGAAAGCTGCTGCTCTGGCCCGGGGTAAACAGGATTTCATTAAGTCATGCCTGGCCCCAGGCTCGGGGAGGGGTCCGGTTTCACAAAGCAACCATTCTCTGTGGTTCCTTTCTCCTCTCTGTGGAGTGCTCCTGGCAGCCATGTTGATAAATTCTGACCCTCCACAGAGAAGACCAAAAAAAAAAAAAATCTTCAGGGCCAAGGTCAGACTCTCTTTGGTGCCGCTCTGCTCAGGTGGGAGGAAGATCTGTTGGTGTGCCTGCCTGGCTTTTGCTGCCCAGCCATGTGATGGGGTGAGGTGTTTTAAACTCCTAAGTTGCACCATTGGGTGAAGCACTGTCAGAGGCTGGATGCCACTGAGTTGCAGGACGGTTATCTCAGGTGGGTGTCATCACCCCATTTTGCTTTCTGCCAACAAGGAAACAGGAACTTAACATTGCTGCTCGGAACCACACAGCTGGACTGGGAAGCCAGTGTTGTCACCAGAACCCAAGACGGGGGGCTGCTCCTCCAAATTCTGTCATTAGAGAGGGCTCTGCTGGCCAGAGGTGACCATCCCTAGCCTGTGTCTTCATCCTCCTCCATGGCCCTGGGAGATGAGCAGACTCGGCTATGGGCCCCTGTTACAGACGGTCAAAGTAAAGTCAGTATCACTCTGTCACTAGCTCAGGGCCCCTTGGGGAGCCCCTCTAGCTGCCTGTCGTGGACTATTCCCTCCCTTTGGTGGTGATGGATGAACAGGGTCACATGCTAGCCACAGAAACGCTCCTGCTACCTGATAACTTTTAAGCGTTCATTCTCAGGTGAAAATGTTGGCTTTCCAGACATGTTGGCAAACACTGCTGTCTGCTCTCCTCTTTAGATGCCTCCTTTGTGTTGGACGCTGTGTGCTCTGTAGGTGGGCTTCACAAAAAGCTTTCCAGGAGTGAGGCATCACTGGGGAGGTTATGGAACCACCTCCTAGAGTGCTAGGCGAGGGTTCAGCCCTGAACTGGAAGCCAGGTGGCCCCTAGCATGAAGCCTCACACTGGTGGACAGTGCTTCACTCTGGATTGCTTTGCCAAGGATCTGTGGCTATGGTCGCTTTGCTATTGGCTGGATGACACTGAGGTGGCCACGACTCCTAGAGAAGCCTCATGTCTGTGGAATGGCTACCCCTCTAGCCCAGAAAGGGTAGCCCTGTTGTTTGGAGCAGTGTGTGAGCATTTCCCTGAGTGACCACCAGCTCAGGACTAAGATACTACGTGCCTTCCACAGATTCGACTGCAGTTCAAGGTCACGAAGCTTGGAGAGGGCCCAGCAAGACTTGAACTCAGGGTTGTGACAACCACTGTGCGTGACCATTTCCTTGATCTTCAGGTGACCAGTGAAGAGAAATTATGTGTTTTCCTGTCCTATGGTCCAGAGCTGAGCCAGAGAGGATCCCAGGAGCTACTCCTTCAACCCTGGAAGTCAGCTGTGAAAAAAGTATCGGATGTCATTGCAGAGTCCCTCCCTCTTATCTGGGGAATGGGGGACAGAGGCCCAGGCAAGGAGCAGGCTCAATCACTGTCACAGACCAAACTGGCTTTGCTCAGAGTTTCTATGAGCCTGACTGGAAGCTGAGATCTCTCCAGGACATAGCTGAGGAAGACAGCAACCACCAAGAGTCTGTGCACTGCCCTCCAGGGCTCTGGAAGGACATGTTCTCAGAAAGGAAACTGACACAGAGCCCAGATAAACAGGATGCTCTTCCTGGCCATTCTATTCCTCCTCTACCTGGCCCAGAGTTCTCACCTTCCAGCTGCATGTAGGGCCACTGGACTTCTCTTCTCTTGGCTCCCCTTGAGGCAAGGCCTGTTTCCCACTCCTTCCTCTGCTGAAACTCCATAAAGAGAGAAGCTATTTAAGACATCCCAGGGGTGCCGATAATTGAAAGAGGCATCTGATTTAAAAGCTGGGAGCTCCAGCTCTGCCATTTCAATAACAGTGGCCTCCCATGGCGAGCCTAACCCAAACCCAGAGCCTTTCTTCATCCATACTAGAGCAGCCAAGGCTCAGCAGACAGGATCTTTGAGGTCCCCAGAACAAAGCTCTGTGTGGCTGTGGTAGCTTCGCTGGGGCCGTGGTATTACATTCCTTTCCTGTGGAACACAGTCCAGGACTCCACAAAGTCCAGGCTAAAACATCGAGTGCCCTAGGCACAGCACTGGCCTTGTCTCCAGTGGATCCCTTCATAAGGCCCTGGCTGGCTCTATGAGCTGTTCTAGCCCTATTCTGGGTGCCTGATGGAACATGGGAAAGATCATTCCAAAGCACAGCAAGCAGGCTGGGGGTGTGGCTCAGTCTGTAGAGTGCTTGTCTAGCACGTACAAGATCTCAGGTTCAACTCTCAGTACCATACACACAAAGCATGGTGGTACAAGCCTATAATCTCAGAATTTGTGCGAAAGTAGAGGCAAGAAGATTAGAAAGTCAAGGTTGAGATTTTCCTCAGCTACAGATTTTTCAAAGTCATCTGGGTGCTTGAGTGAGCCCTGTCTCCAAAAAAGAAAGAAAACATTGTGAGACATGGTCATTCCAAAAAGGTACGTGAGTATGTGGACATGTCAGTGTGACACCCTAAAAATGGCTGGAGATGAAGGTGACTACAGGTATTTGACAGGCACCCAGGCGCAAGGGCTGAGCACAGGGCCAGCTGTCATCTATGATGGTTATACACTCACTCATTGCTTTCCAGGAGCCTGCCATATGCCAGGTCGTGGGGGTGGGGGTGGGGGTGAGTAACCAGCGGAGCGCACAGGTTCTCACTAGCAGGGAGACAAGCACACTGACTGAACAGGGAAAAACAAGGAAGGAAAACATAGGCTAATGGGAAACAGAGGGGGTGGCTGGAAACTGAGGCTAAGGAAAGGTTTGACTAGGAGAGAGAGAACCTGGGCAGAGAGCACAGCTGGTTCAAAGCCATGAGCCACGAGGAAGTAAGGCGCATTTGGTGAGAAGGCTGTGGTGTTGGAACACAGGGAGGTGAACGGGGAAAACTGGCGCAGTTGGTGATGTATCCTTCCTCATGGAAACAGTAAAGTCACCAAACAGTATGAATCAGGGAGGGACTGCCTTGACTTCTGGGTTAAGGTGTCTATGACAACTTCATCCGTGGTCAGGTGGGCATGGAGGGTGGAGAAAGACCACACTGATTTGGGAAGATTGTCATCATTCATGAAAATAGAGGATGTGGCCACATCCAAGAGATGCTTAGGAGGGCAAGCCAAGGTGGCAGCCTCCTTTGAGAGGGAGGGAGCAGGAGCTACCCAGGATAAAGGAACGGCAGTGACATGGTGATGTCAGGACCCAGTGTCTGAGGCATCTGGGGACAGAGTATGCTCTTGTGGTTCCGGAAGAAATGAGGCCAGGGCAAGACAAGGCGACCCAAAAGGCAGGCAGTGCGGGCCCCTTGGTATGTCCCCTTCTCTCTTTTCCATCCAGGTCTTGCATCCTACTACAGTCTTGCCTCACCCTACACCTCCCCCTCTGCAGCTCCTGGAATCATAACAAGAGTTACTTATAGTGGCCATCTAACTTAACCCTGCCTATGACTTTCTGAGGACAGTTTAGGGTGTAGATTTGTTTGGCAGGTGTGGTGGTTTGAAAGAAAATGGGCCCCAAAGGGAGTGTCACTATTAGGAGGTGTGGCCTTGTTAGAGTAGGTGTGGTCTTGTTGGAGGAAGTGTATCACTGCAGAAGCGGGCTTTGAGGTCTCATATATGCTCAAGCCATACCCAGTGAGACAGACCACTTCCTGTTGTCTGCAAGATGTAGAACTGTCAGCTACCTCCCCAACACCATGTCTGTCTGCACGTCACCATGTCCCACCATGATGATAATGGACTGAATCTCCGAACTGTAAACCACCCAATTAACTGTTTTCCTCTATAAGAGTTGCCATGGTCGTGGTGTCTCTTCACAGCAACAGAAACCTAACTAAGACAGCAGGTGAGGATTACTGACTGAATCCTCCACAGTCATGTTACCGCCAACAGGACCCCACATCCAAATGTCTCCCTCACTCTTAAAAGAATATGCAAGGTGTTTCTAGTACAATTACAACACACAAAATTCCAGCTGCTCCATGAAATCACTAGATTTTTTTTTAATTGTAAGGAATATTTATTGATTGATTGGTATTTGTGATGGTTAATTTTAGGTGTCAACTAGACACAACCTAGAATCACCCAGAGAGGGAGTCTCAGGGAGGAATTGTCTGGATCAGGTTGGCCTGTGGGCATGTTGTGGGGGGCTGGGGCAGTGTTGTCTTGGTTACATGTTAATTGATGTGCGTAGCCCCAGCCTAAAATTGGGCAGCCCCATTTCCTGAGCTTGGGTCCTGGCCTGGATGAAAGAGGAGACAACAAGCTGAGAGTGAGCATGCAGGTATTTTATCCCAGCAACAGAAACGAAACTAGAACATCATTCCAATACATCCTCACAGTACCTTAAGGTACGCTTATTCCATTTTGAATTTCATGAACTTTTTTATTGCCTGTGTGTCTTCAAGGAAGTCTCTATTCAGATGTCTTGCCCACTTGGTTACTTGGTTCTTTGTATTTCTCCTGTTGAATTTGAACAATTTTTGCTCCTATCAGACACAACCACTTTGCTGGGTGTGTGGTCAATAAACTTCTTTTTCAGGCTGTAGATTGTCTTTTCATGCTCTCGACACTGTTTCTCATGGGGAAACAGTTTTTATTTTGCTGGAGTTCAATCTACAGATGCTATTCCTTTTGTGAACCATGCCCCAGGTGTCATGTCTAAGAACCATTTGCCCCATGAAGCCTCAAGAAGATTTCTTCACATTTAGCCCATCACTTTTACCATTTTACATCTAGATCTGCAGTTGGTTCCATGTCAGGTGTGAGATGTTTTTGTGTTCCAGGCTTGTTTTGGTTTGGTTATAGGTCTTCCATCATCTCAAGTGGTGTTTGGTTAAAAGATAATCCCATTTCCAGTGAGTTTGTCAAAAATCACGCCGCCCTTTCTGCATCTGTCTGCGTCTGGGAGTCTGCTGTACTCCACCGCTCTCTCCATGTTGCTCATTTCAACAGCCTGTGCTCTTGGATCCTGTAGGCACAGGCTTTCAAACCAGGTAGTGCAAGCCCTCCAGATTCATTAACCCCCAAATTGTTCCGACCCTCAGCTTTGCATGCTTCTCTTGTATGCATCGCAATTCATTGTTCTTTTTATTCAATTTTGTAACTTTCTTTGTGTTCTACATGTGTTCGTGAGGAATATTTGCTCAAAATTTCTTTTTGTATGATCATTACATGGTTTTGACTTCAGAGTACTAGTAGCTGTAAGAGATGTGCTGTGAACTGTTCATTCTTCTATCTCTAGAAGCAGTTGTACAGAATTGGTCTTATTTTTTTTCCCTTAAATATTTGGCAGAATATGTCCATGAGACCATCTTGACCTGGAGTTTTCCTTTTGGGGAGACTTCCTTTTTAAACTAGAAGCTATTTCTTTAATAAATGTAGAACTATTCAGAGTGACTATTATTGTCCTAAGAGGGTTTTTAGTAGATATCTAAAATAAGTGCTCTGTTTTATTCAAATTATTGAATGTATCTGTACAGAACCACTTGCAGAGCTTTTTTAGAGTCCTTTAATGTCTACAGGCTCTGTGACTTCGGGGTCTGGAGGACCATTAACTGTGGCTTCTCTTCTTACTCTCCTCTACCCAGTGTAACGGGCCCCCAGACTTTAGCACAACTAACATCATGTTAGAGGCACCATTCTGACCTCAAACTCCAGCACACAGGTCCTGACACACGCCAAAAATGGGAACAGAGACCTAATCCATCAAAGACATGGTCCAAAGTTCCAGGATCCAGGAAAAGTCTTTAAATGTACTAGCCTTGCTTTTTGACTTCTAGGGTTCTGCTTCTTGCTGACTGAGATGTGTCACCCAGGATGTAGGTTTTATGCGAAGAACTGTGGGGACAGGTCTGCATGATGTGGGCAAGTTCCCTGTTCAGCCTCTGGCCAGTGATAAAGACTTTCTTTTCTGCTTTAAGAGTATCCACGAGTGTTGTCTGGTGCTTATGTCCCAACAACAGGGTGGAAACACTGGGCCCTGAGAGCCATCTTGAGAGACATGGCTTCAGTCTAAACAGTGAGACTCCTCAAAGACCCTGGTGTACTTAACCATTGAATCCCTATGGTAACTTTTAGTCACTGTCACCTAAATATCCGAAACATCTCCAAAGAACAAATTAATCAATCAAGTCATTAATTCTTTTGCTAATGGTTCCAGGGGGGTCAATCCATCATTTTGGGATGGCATGGTTGAGTAAAGCTGCTTATATCATGGTGGACAGGAAGCAGAGAGAAGGGATAAGGCCTACATTCCACATACCTTGTTATGGGCTGGAGCATACCACATGATGGGTCTTTCCACCTCAGTTAACCCTGTAGGGAAGCAACTTCACATACAAACCAACAGCTGTGCCTCACCAATCCCCTGGATAAGTCTGTAGTCAGTCCAGCGGACAACAAAGACTAAAGTACCCAGCAGTCTTGGTCACCCTAAGGAACACAGACTCCCTTCCCTCAGGCAGCTTGGGCTACTCAAGTGACTTAGAGATGTTTGCTGTGTGTGATAGGTCTCAAAGGAAAAAAAAATGGAGGCATGTTCTAGCTTGCCTTCTGCTGCTGTGAGAAACATCATGACTAAAAGCAACAGAGAGAAGACAGGGCTTTCTTCATTTCAGAGCTTACAGTCCATCACTGAAGGAAGCCCAGGCAGGAGCTCAAGGCAGGAGCTTGAATCAGAAACTGTAGAGGAATGCTGCTTACTCACTTGCTCTCTCTGATTTGCTCAGCTAGCTCTCTCTCTCTCTCTCTCTCTCTCTCTCTCTCTCTGTTTAGCTTAGCTTTGTTTTTTAAAACATGGTTTCTCGTGTAACTCTGGCTATCCTGGAACTCACTCTGTAGACCAGGCTGGCCTAAAACTTACAAAGATCCATCTGCCTCTGCTTCTCAAATGCTAGGATTAAAAGTGTGCGCAACCACCGCCTGGCTCAGCTAGCTTTCTTATATATCACAGACCCACCTTCCCAAGGATGATACTGCCCACAATGGGCTGGGCCCTTCCGTATAAATTATAAATCAAGAAATCCCCACAGACACGCCCACAGGCCGTTCTGATCTAGGCAATTCTTCAGTTGAGTTTTCCTCTTCCTAGGTGACTCTAGGTTTGTCACTAGTGGACAAAGAAAATTAAACAATGCAAGGATTAAGTCCCTGTGCATCTCTTTCCCTATTCCCACACTCGCTGGACATGTAGGGTGCAGACAGCACAGGTACAGTGTACTGTCAGAGGTCCTCAGCTGAGAAGCAGGAAGCCAGAGAATGGAGATTGCCTTCCAGGAAGAAGTTTTGGTAAAAGCACATGAGCTATACCCCAGCAAGTTAATAAATAAGTGTGTGTCTTGGGGGGGAGGTGTTGGTCTTGGGTCCTGAAGTCATGCATTGTCAACGTCTGACTCAGATGAGTTCAACAAAGCACATTAAACACTAGATCAGACAATTATGGCAATGCCATGTTGCAATGTGGAGTACCAGCAAGGCTTCATGGAAAGATCATCCTTTGTAAGAGTAACTGATAGGGCACCAAGGGGTCTGGGACTCTGGGATCCTGGGTGGAGGGGAAAGATGAGTTGGAGTGAGAGGAAGTTGGCTTCTGCTGTTGGGCTGCGATGTGGAGCCCTGTCCTTATTAAGGTGGAGAAACTAGGGAAGTATTCAAGCATCATACTGAGGATCGGGGGCCACACACAGGGCAGTTCAAGGCCTCAGGGGCACTGCCCATCTCTTCCATCCCAGTATCCTAGTGCATCCCTTGGGGCCTTGGGACCCCATCACAGTCAGACCAGTAGAGAGAGATGCATGGTCCCTCAGCCCCTGCTCCTAGTGTTCATTCTGACACCGGTGCATCCTGATCTCAACAGGCAGAAAACACTCTGAATAGATTGAGGCCTCAACCTAGGTGGGGGCTGCACACTTGAGCTTTCTGCCCCAGGCCCGTTCATCTGACTGATGGCGGCTATCAGACCTCACGCCTCAGAGAACGGTCCTTGTTAGAACGTAAGAACAAAACTGTAGGATTTCTGTTTACAATAAAGAGAGGCAGCTCCTTGGACCTTGCACTCCCTTTAAGTCAAATAAACATCTGTCAAGGAGGAACAAGACAGGATTCCTCTGATCAGATGCTCCGGGTTCTAGAGACATTCATCAAAGCCCCACTCATCAATTAGAGAAATATTTGAAAAGGCACACAGCTCCCACCAGAACCTCATGCATAATTCACAAGAGTGCCGCAGTGGAGGGAGGCGGCCACAGGAGCCAGGGTGGGCTTTTGAAGGTAAACCTCCTTATTGTTCCTTTCATCCCCAACCCAGGAAGAAACTCTGGGTCCTTCAAAAATTGTGCAAGCCTTGGATGTAGGAGGTGGAGAAAGCTGGCTACTGAGGTATAGAAACTTCCTTAGCCTCCCTTTGGGCCCTCTGTAGGGGAGACCCTGTCTCGGGTCTTTGGAACTGGGTGTCCCTGTGAGTTCAAGGCAGCACGAGGTGACCCCTCATCTCAGCACTCTGATCTACTTTTATCAGGGCTTCCAGGGCTGAGTGGTTCCGAAGGGGCTGCAAATTAAAACAGGCTGACGGGGGAGATCAAAGATACCAAGGAAGCCCCGCCTTTCCTTCTCTCCTTTCATTTACCATACCCCGTAGTGTAGTGGTGTTAGGCCTGTTTTAGAGAGCAAACTGACCCCGAGAGGTAGAGACATGTTGTGAGTCACACAGCATATTTGCCCTGAATACTTACCTTGACAAGCAGACGCTGCTTATAAGCATAAACCCATGGTAACTTCACTTCTGTTGTTCCATTTAAACAGCAGGGTGAATGATGAACAGAAGATCCATCTTTGTCAGTGTTTTTTATTGACACTTGGTTTGGAACGATAAAGTTTTATTTAATAGAGTCAGATACTTTGTTACGGCAATCATCTTGCTTTTATCAGTAAAGCTATCCTAGGCCTGACTTCCATTTGGTAAACGGGTTCAGCTGATGTCACTTCCAAGTTGCACTACAACAAGATGCCACAGGGAGGGATGCCAGGAAAACACCACTGTTCAACATCTCCACATCAATGTTGGATTGCACCCTGAGGTTAGTTGTTCCTCCTCAAACCCAGTTAATAATTGTTCTTGCAAAATAAGCACACTCTGAGAGGGGCAGGGTGGGCTCTACGGAGTCCCCAGAAACAGGTAGATGGTCTCCTCAACTCTAGGCTATTATCGCTGCAGAACACCACCACCAATGTGGTCGGCTGAGCTGCCTGGAGCTCTTCATTTTAGATTCTGAGCAGTGCCAAGCTCTGGATCTAGCAAGGAAGGACCAGGAGGCCTGAGACCACCTGACCAGATTAGAGAGGCCGAGAGGTTCCAGGCAATGAGGCGGGCTCTGAGAGTCTGCTTTGGTCTAGGCAAAACATACAGGCCTCTACAACAGCCCCTGCCTGTGGTCGAGAGTGTGCAAAGCACTCAGCTGGGTAGAAGGAACTCAGCATCACCTGCAGAGAAGCCCTCCAAGTGTTAGTGGGGGTAGAGGAATGGCCTCTTCTGAATTCCCATCATGCTTTGCACTTGTTCAGAGACAGGCACATTATGGAGTAACAATGGGGTTTCTGGCCTGTTTTCCTCCAGGATCTCATTTGCATTCCCAGCATCCTCTGTAAGACATGATGCATATTAAATCCAAAGGAAGGAGGCAGGGAGGGAGGCAGGGAGGGAGGGAGGGAGGGAGGGAGGGA